>VURO01049833.1:12892-24261 GCA_015108175.1 Pelvicachromis taeniatus | reverse complement strand
CAAACAAAACAACACAAAAAACAAAACCAAAACAAAAAAAAACTAAAAAAAAAAACAAAAAAAAAAAAAAATTAAATTTAATAAATAAAAAAAAAAAAAAAAAAAAAAAAAAAAAAAAAGGAAAAAAAAGTCACATGTTAAGCACATGAAAAACCACCAAAGGGTTGCTGCACTCTGACATACCATAACTCCTGCCTCAGTTCAAATCGCTCGCCTATGAGACCACTATGTTTTAGGTTTAATTCCAAAGACACAAAACAGCTACTCATTCAACGTTTGGAAGAAAATGTCATTACCTATACCAGAGCTGCTGTGGGTGCTTCCCTCCTCGGCGGGTTCAGCCGGTAGCACCGTGACCTTGGTGCCAGTCTGCTTGATGAACTGTTGCAGGTTAACCTGCCTCAGCTCCTTGGTCAGCTGCTCCAGCTCGTGCTGCATGTCCTTCAATAAAAACGCAGCAGCGGGACAAATTACTTTTCAGAAGACAGCAAAGCATACCCAGCGGCTTCTGACAGTTTCACTTGTACAGCTTCTCTTTCTGTGAAAAGTTCAGACAAATGCTCAAAATGTTTGACTAATTAAGAAAAACAAAAGCCATCCCACGTCTTATAGAACAATAGCACTTGTTTGTTATCAGTGTTTCCTATTGATTCTAAACTGAGAAAGTAATACTCAGCACTTAGAGGAACAGTGCTAAACAACAGCTTGCGACACAGTTGTGTTATAATTACATCATCTTGCAACAGTGGTTTGAAGTTTGCACGCTGCCTGCAAATCTCTCACCTGCAGTTTCTTGCTACTCTGTCCAAGCGACCTGTCCACAGCTTTGCAGCTGCTCTCCAGCTGGACAGCCTGTCTTTCTTGGGCCTTCAATTCTGATTTCATCCTAAGGACCTGAGCCCGAGCCTCAGCCTCACTGACCCACTGGGTCTCCTGCCGCTCTCTCTGCAGTTTCTCCTCTTCCAGGCCTGCCTCTACGCCCTGAAGGAGGAAGAAAAAAAACAAAACAACCAAAAACTAAACAGCTAATCAAAAGGAAGGACTAGAAAGTCTGTACAACCTTAGAAACAATGAGAAACACATAAAAGCTCCCAGATACAACACACCTGCACCATTGCCAGTTTCTCCTCGATCTCCAGTTCACAGCGTTGCAGACGGCCATGTAGCTCCTGTAGTCTTTCCTCCAGCTGTCTCTCACTTTCAAGCTCGATTTGTAGCTCAGTGGCCCAAAACTCCTCTTCCTCCATCTCCACCTCATTCTTCCTCAGGTACTTCTCTAACCTCAGGATCTCCTCCATTAACCCTCCACCTGAGTTCCCAGCGCACCCTTCATCTCGTCCCCCTCGTCCTTCAGCCCAGGCTTGGAGTTCAGCTTCATAGGCCTCAAGCTTCTTTTCTAACACGTTGAGAGTCTCTCTCTGCAGACCGACCAGCCTGACCAGATCTTCCATGCGGCAGGCCCAAAGGCTGGGGGACGTGGTCCCGATAGTGGGTCCTGCATGGTGAAGACTTCCTCCATTTCCTAGGAGAAGCCTCCGTTTGGCTTCGGCTTCACCAATCCGGCCTCCGCTCAGTATCTCCCTAAGGCTTCTGGGTGCACCAGTGAATGTAAGAGACTTGCGGCGGGGTTCACGGCGGCGAAGGGAGCGATCGTTAGGATGACGAAGCTTTGCAAGCGGAGGGAGGCTTTGTCGATGCAGACCGCGTTCTGGCCCCCTGAGAGGGGGGCCTTCCGAGGGGGGTCTTTCAGTCAGCGAGGGGCCTGTGCGGTGCAGGATCAGCTGGACATCACCAGCATACTGGCCCCAGGTGTTCAGGGAAGCCACGGGGCTTTCGTGGGGGGCTAAGTGACGCTCAGTGTCCCGCCATTTTTCTACTAGCGTGTATCTTCCAGTGCGACCTGAAAACAACACCGTACAGCACATTAACTAAAAACTAACAATAACGCTTTAAACGATACATCGAGAAGGTTTTCAGTTCAAATGAAAGGTGCTTTAAGCAACTGTGACCACCTGCTGTTAGAAAATCTCTAAAACAAAGTCGCAGTCGTGATCTCATCAACATACACCAAACATCAACTAGGAAAACTTAGGTCCTAATATTCTACTGGATGTTGCGACGACAAAAGTGTGAAAGATGTGCATCTAGCCTTCAAACTCCAGAGATCCCAGTCTGATCAGGTATCTGTGGGAAATGCTGGGAAAACCCAAACTACCTTACGAACCTAAAGACCTGCCGGCAGCGTACCTGCGCCAAAACACCCACAGTATCCCACTTTCACGCCATATTCTGGCAGGACAAGGGACCCCTACAAATGTTATGCAAGTGGTTTTAATTGATTGGTGTACAAAATCTTTTCAACCTTTACACCATTAGCACACACAGATAAAAAAAAGAAAATGATGATCTCATTGAGAGCGTCGAGTCTCACACTGTAGAGTACGGTCTGAACATACTGGGAAAAATGCCGTCTGAATACAGAGCATTCAGACTAAACAGGATGTGAGCTGCGCAGATCGGGATTGTCGGGGTGTTATTAAGCGATTTCAGCTCAGTGAGCGACCCTCTCACAGTGCATTTCATTCAGTAATTATAACAAAGAAATTGCTTTCTGCCATTTAGGGAAAAACTAGACACAACACTTAGTAGTAGAGTGCAGACAGAAAAGGTTTAAGTACCAAATCAATACTGATGTCTGATCACTTAACATGGCGTTAAAAAGCAAAGGAGGGGGCTCAGAAGTGCTGCTTTCTCAGTTTGGCAGGAGACTAAGGGATGAGTCAGACTTTCCTTCCTCCTCCTCCTCCTCCTACCCTGGGCTTTGTGGAAAGTGATGTCAATACAGTATGCTCAAGTGCCCCTGTTCTTGCAGGAGCCATATGGAAAAGAGAGAGGAAGGTGTTCAGATCTAAGGAAGTACCAATAAAGCCTATGACCCACTGCATAGGCTTTATCCCCCCCCCCCCCTATTAGGACTTACTTGGCATTTAGGAGATTTAAACCAAGATTAAAGCTTTGGGGGTTGGCCATCGCATAAAAATACAACTTGATGAAAGTTTCTGTTTGTATTGTAAAAGAACTGTTCAGTGTTTGTGGTATAATTTTTTTTTTTTAAACTACTAATAATTTATTATTAGCCAAGTATCAGTGTCTTTATACAGCAGGTGTAACCTTTCATCTTTTCATGATGACATTTTTTGCAGAAATCAGTTACTGACGCATGATAATATTAATACATTCACACAACTTGAATCAAGAGACACACGACAGTTCTTGAATTTGAAATGACCTTCCTTGGGTGAGCTTATTGTAGAGTTAATAAAATAGGAACTATTTACCTATGGCCTGCGCCAGAGCAATCACCACTTCCTGGCAGGTGGTTGCCTCAGTGACCCCACAGACAACCCTCTGGACTCCATCCACCCATACCTTGAGCTCCATGCTGGGTCAGAAGGAAGGGGGCCGGGTGCTGCGTGCTGGCCCCAACATTACTGAAGGTGGCAATGGCAGGGCAGCGGAAGGCCCTCTGATAAATTCACTGTGGAGAGAACAAGGGGAAACAGGAAGTCTTTAGTCCGCATGTGCTCAAGGCCAAAAGTGCATAGTTCCTACATGTTAACAAGAACCCGGTTGAAAAGGGAAAAATAATAATGTGGAGGTAGAGCGGCGCTATTTTAGCAGTGGGCTAAGGTAAGAAATAATCCAGTGGAGGACTGTGAGTGACTCAAAGAGGCTGGCATGCCAGGCCCAGCTGGCCATAACACTGTTGTTTTGTTCTTCTCTATGAATAGGTACATGTCTGTTGGGGGTGCAGGAAGAGAGTGCCAGGAGACATTCCCAAGGCCAGTTCCTGCTTTTGTACGGCTAATTGCATGGAAGCAGTGACGAAAGAAAGGTGAACTCAGTTATGCAGGGTGGACAGAAACAGAGAAGGAACGTAAATGTAATTTAAAACAAAAGGACAGAAAGAGCGGGAAGAATCATAACGCAGGGGAGCTCCATTTAGGATGTGTGCTCGCGGTTCTGTAACATGCATGTGGCATGTTTGTAGTATTGACCGAATTTTGTATTCTCCACTGTGGAACAATGCAGCAAATACAAGACCGATTTATACCAAACGCTATGTGGATATGCAAGCTGGTTACTTACAAAGATGTAAATAACTAGTGAGAAAACAGCGCGCATGAAACAAGAATCTACATGGAGGCATCCGTCGACAGCTTCAAGGACAGCAACTGGATGAATGAACGCTTTCTCCGCAGACCTGTATCACTCTCCATGAATCTAACCTTCAATGCACCTACACTCCTGTGTCAAGAGGTCCTTTTGTTCACCCCACCCCCGCCGTTAAACCTCCCGTACGACCCACATGTCCACGTCCAAAGTCACCATCGCCAGTAGCTTTTCTAAATATGGTCAAGACGTTGTGCAGTGCTGCAAGGTACAGAGAAACTGAAGTACAGGGTGTAGAGTTCTTTATAAAATTTACTATTTTTAATAGATGGTCCACAAAGTCCATCAGAGATTTAAGTTGACATATTCAAAATACTTGTTTTTAGAAACCGAAAGCCAAAGTGTTAGATTAAGATTTCATTTTTGGTTTTTTTAAATCCTGACATTATCATTTTTTTACCTATCTGCACTACAAAAAGTATAAAAGCAAAAACCCTTGGTAGCTTCATTGCAGTGTGTGTTACGTGCATTAGTGTCAGCTAGGGTCAGTCTAGTCTTGGCACATTATGTTTGGAAAGTGCCATTACCCGTCGTTTAAAACGGAACCCAAATGGCATTAAATGGCTGAAGGACGTTGAGGAACACGAATAAATGGCCAACACATGCAGACGTTTAGATTTTTCTGCCGTCACCCGAAACACTGTCGCCATTTTGCCAAACTCTTTTTCCAGGAGGACGTAGAAAAAGTAACAGGCGCCGAGTAAGTCTTGATGCGAAACAGTCATAGTGGAGCAGACGGAGGTGATCAGGCATTCTGATTGGATGAGAAAAAAAACAGAAGAAGGGAAAAAAAAAACAAAAAAAAACTATAGCAACACTTCCAGACTAATGGCATCTGGCTGAGAGGGATTTTCAAAAGACCACTGCATGGAGCACTTTGTATTTTACCGGCGTTAGAAATATCTGCTGGCTGATTCAGTGATTCTTCTTCGCAAAAGCTCTAGAAGACTCAAAGGGGAATTTACAAATGTCACTCGCTTTAGTCCAGGCTTTGCAATATTTGTATTCATTACCATTAACCCAGAAAACCCAACTGATGATACAGGCGCAGCGGTGCAGGGCAGAGTGCCATCCTGAGTCCCTGCAAGCTCCATTCCTCTGGCCAGTCAAAGCCACAGCTTGGGGAGATGCCCGCCTGCTGATTTGTGCAGCTTGCGTTTTGCCAGAGAGGCATTTCACGAGACAGAGAAACACTTCTGCAAATTCTACTGAAGCGCATTCGAGACATTATCAGCTGCAGAAAGAAATGACAAACCCAAAAGGACTTTAGTGATTGCTCACATTTGTTTCAGTCTGGTATTGGTTGAGTACCACTGACTCATGACGAAGTCTTCTTCGAGTAGTGAGGTGTGTGAGCAGAAATGAGCAGCCTGCCTGGCCGGCCGGCTGGTTGGCTGCTGATGACACTTCTCCAGACCTACAGGAGCACACCAAGCTGGCAGGCAAAAGGCTTCTACTGGCTGCTGCTGTAAACAAGCTACCATATGCTCCTGTGGGTGTTTCAGCACAACCAACACATTTCAGTAACATACAGTGTACAGAAATACTGTAGGAGTTTTAATGTTAGAGCTTAAATGCGGCACCGCGTCTTGGATTTACAGTCTGTCAGGCATCGCGATCTGGCAGGTGCATTGTGCATTTTATCCGTATCCTGAACAAGGGGCCAACCAAACCAGTGTGCTTCACCCAGGAAACAGCAGCAAAAACAAAACAACAAGACTATAAAATAAAAATCCACTTATAAAAATTCCAGTTCCTGTCTATATTTGCTAACCATTGTTCAACACAGTGGTAAACAATGCCACTAGCAGAGATTCAGGCATTGCAATATATCAAGAGTCTTTATTAATAAAGATTTACAGCAGAAGCCTTCTGAGATTTAAAACTCCCCCACACTGCTGTTGAACTAAAGACAATGGGATCCTTCTCACAGACTGGAGCAACAAAAGTCTTCTTTAAACCTTCCATCCGAGTACTCACCAAACTTTAATTCAAATCGCACACCCTGCAGAGTAGCATGTAATTAGTAGCAATTTATACTCTGCTGTAATTGGTAACAGATCTGTTGTGAAATAGATCTCTGTGAGCAGCCAGAGACACACGGTGGTTTTATTGTGGAGGCGACTGGGTTGGAACAAACTGGAGTAATCTACTGCTTCCCTTTTAGTCAAGCGCTACAACTACATAAACAAGTATAATCCCTGCGCTTCAATCGCTTGTGAGTGGCACGAGTTTTAATTAATGTAAGACATGCTTACACGAAGGAACAATTGTGGTTAAAAGTTAATCCATCTTGCACCGATGACCAGATAAAGTTCCTCGTCACAGATATGCCAGCCTAGAATGTGTACAATGTCCTGTGCAACTGTAAACATCACAGAGCATGGTAAGAACCAGAGACAGACCTTGATCCCGGCGAGTGGAAACTGATAACATACAGGGGATGCATTCCTGGGCTGTGAGAATCCAATAGGCCGCGACTAAGAGATAAGAAAGCTATGGGGGTCCTTTTGCATAGTGATATTGGTGGCTGTGGAAAATGCAACAGTAAGCACCTAAACAACATGAATCCTACATTAATAATAATAATAATAATAATAATAATAATAATAATAATAACAAAAAGGTCAGAAAAATTGCGTTCGCAAAGCTCAAACGGAGGATTCACAATTGACGGTTGTCGTCAATTTATTGCACCAATACTAAATCAGATGAAAAAGCAGCAGAAGAAAACAGATTGCACTCAAGATACTTTTTGCATGTGAAGCTTTTTAAAACGTGTGTGCCTTAAAGTAAATGCCCCGAGGCACCAAAGTAACCCCAAAAATAAGGACAAACATATTTCCAGCACTTACTCACAACTTGTGCGTTTCCCTCTGAAGATAGGGGACTTTGAGATTAAACCCCCATCCAGTTAGGCTACACCCAGCACCCACAGCTCTTGGGATGTCTCCAGTGGCCCCTTGCCCTGGAACTACTCCTCTCTCTTTTTCTGTCTGGTTGATATTAAACTATTAGGCGCTGAAGCAACCTCCCCCTATTTGGGAGGTCAGTGCTGGCAGAATATGGAACATCTGGACAACACGTTCAGCCAGCAATAATGCCGCCTTTGTTCCCTTGCCATATTCTCTGCTCACTAGCCAGCTTTAAAGAGCCAGAGGGCCAAGCAGCAGGCTCCTGCAGCAGGGCTGCACAGCGGCGGCTCAGCGGGGCAACCAGAGGCCTCTGGCCAATTTCTTTTACATGTTACTGTGGTTTGCAAATTCAATTCAATTCAATTCAATTTTATTTATATAGCGCCAAATCACAACATCAGTCGCCTCAAGGCGCTTTACATTGTAAGGTAGGCCCTACAATAACAGCAATAACAGCTGCAAAGCTGCAGCTGTGAGTCAAACTCTTGCATATGCGCTTATAGAACTCAAATGATTCTTTTTACAGGGGCAACTGAAGTGGCAGCCCCGGAAAAAAGTGCCAATTATATATATATACTTCCCAGTCTGTAGGTGGTTGTTTTCAGCCTGGTCTTCGTGGTGCCACCAAATGACTTGATTCCGCTCCCAAACCCAAGTAATTCTCCAAGACTGCACAGAATAAGATGTTGTGCAAGTGCAACAACTCCACAGGTTGGTTCTGCTGCACTTGGTGTGTGTGTGTGTGTGTCAAAGTGGTTAAAGCACTGGAGCTTTAGATAGAATCAACAAAGTGGCTCTATATGCAGATTATTCCATTATGAAGCATGCACACATACTTTTGAGAACATACGAGCTTGACATATTTGCAGGAGATGCTGCAGCTTACCCGATATTGTAGAAAAACCAGGAGCAAATCAGCACAACACAGGCAAACATAGCCTGAGAGGCAACACTCGACCGAAAACACGTCGCATTGATTAGAACTGACAATATTTCTAAAATTCACACGAAAGAACACGAGGAGCATTGTGAGCGGAAACACCTCACGAGACAAATAAACAAGCACCTTTTAGCTGCTTGTGCAGCTCGAGCTGTAGTTGGTGTCGAGTGGGAGGAAGCTGGAGAAATGGCGATAGTGGGCTGTAGTGGGTCCCGAGTAGCCCAACTAAATTCTACTACAGAAATTGTTTCCGTTATCTCCGCCTTACACGCAAACACAGCGGGCTCAGCTGCGGCGCAATCTGCGAAGAATCAGTTTCGCACAACAGTCTTACCTTTGTGGATTCAACTTAGTCCTCCCTGTCCGGGTCGAAGTTTAAAACACAGGTAGAGGCGTGAATTCCGCAAAATTAGTCCTCCTTTCCCAGCATTGCCCAGTAAATCACTACCAACGAACTGCGACAAAGTCACGTTTCGAAAACAGAAAAAAAAAACAGAGGCTAAGGAAACCCACCGAAAACAGATAAACTGACGCTTCAGTCCGCGGTCCGAAAGTTTGTGTCAGTCCTCTCTAGGCACACAGTCTTTGCGGTCTCACCAATACGCTGCAGAAAAAGCCCCTCTCCTCCGTTTCATTACTCCTGCTGGTAAATACATCGCATTGGAACTGGGACGCACCGCAAGGCATTGTGGACTGTTTTAAAGCTGCAATACACTGTGAGGGGGAGGATGACTTCCAGCCAACTTTTACAGATCCGCAGACTTTTTTTTTTTTTTAACAGAAGAACGATACCATGCCGGGTTTTCTAAGATACGGAAATATTTTGGATAAGGAGGGACGTCGCCTAGGCTATGACTGAAAATCTGCCCACGAGAGAGCGAAAAAGCTTTGAACTGCAGTTAGACTGCACTAAAAGAGTGAAAAATAGGCGTCGTGTTTCTCTTCTAGTTCTGTAGAGACGCCATAAAGCCAAGCTAGGATACAGAGCTGATAAATCACCATTGTATCATGCAAACATCTAATTGAAAAAAAGGTCAAATTCGTGCTCTGAACAAAAAAAAAAAAAGTCAAATATTCATAAATACACGTCACGTGAATTAATTTATAGGCTGCGTTTACGTTCCCTCAGTTCCTTGCAAGTACACAGCATGTAGATGCATTCAAACTGATGCAAATGATGAAGATGAGCTTGCAGCAGTGAGGCCACGTATAAACGGAGGCTTACTGCCCTCTTGCGACAAAACAGACTTTCCTTTTGTACCAGCTCGAACTGCTGCTGCTTAAATCCGTAACTCGAAGGACAGAGAAGTGGTGCAATCAGTGGTTTAAGTGCTCTTAGCCAACAAGTCTGGTGAGGTTTACATTAGTTCGTCAGAAGGTTTTGTGTAAATCTATAAATGTTTATTTTACTGAAGTGCATAATTGCTTTCTCCAAACCTGAAGCACAGTGGAGTGGAGTCTGTCAGTAAGTCATGCCTAAATCAAATACAGCTTCATTAGTTTTACTGGTTACACTCGTGGTTTCCTGTTAAGACATCTTATAATGTCTGATATATAAAAAAGAAGGTCTGTTAGATAATTTCCCACATATATCCCAATCTTTGAAATATATATTTAGTCACCTTATATTCTTGCATTATTGTACGCAAGCTTGTTATTCTACATTAGCTGTCTCTGCATTGGATATATCACCAGCTGCACAAGGCAACCCTATCAATGGCTATATGATAAAAAAAAAAAATCAATTCAATTAACACTTTGAGTGCAAGGTCAACATATAGGATACTGATCAAAAAAGTTATTGAACACTTTTTTTTTGTGGTTATTTTTGAAATCCAGCCCTGGTTGATGATTTTGTTCTTCAGAAATAACACCCTCCATGTGGAGGTCACATGTGGTTCAGGTGGTAGAGCAGACCATCTACCAATCATAAGTTCACTCGGTTGATGCCGGCTCTTCCCTTCCATGTGTTGAAGTGTCCTTGGTAAGATAGCCCGAGTTGCCCCTGATGCATCAGTTAGATTGTGTGTGTGTGTGTGTGGGTTTGTGTGTGACTGTTAGATAAAAACTCCTTAGCTATATATAAAAGTGAGGTGTGATTGTGAGAATGAGACTTGTAGTAAAAAAAAAAGTGTTTTGAGTGCTCAAAAACAATGAGCAAATTGTGTCATAGCACAGGAACTTTTTTAAGTGGAGATATTATCTGAATTTCAGGAACCTCATCCACGCCCCTTCCTTCCTCAGGTTACATATATGCCTCCTGTCATCAGCACCAGCTGTTCTCATTTCTCATGCCCCCCCCCCTCTCTCTTCCTCCCCTTCTCTCTCCTCCTCTCCGTTAGTGTTGGGGGATCTGCTCGGCCCGGGAGCCGCTGCCAGTCCCCCACCCCCCCGAGGCCTTCCCCAAACCGCTGTATCAGTACCCGGCCCCTCATCACTCCATCGCTCCCCGCCACTGAGGATGTGGCCCCAGTTAGTGAATGTGCAGTTTCATCCATAAATACTGAGTGTCACATGATTTTTTTTTTGTAGTTTTGTCCCTGTGTGACACCACTATAGATTCTAATTCAAACAATCGAGATGTGACTGAAGTACAGATTTTTAGTTTAGCAAAAAAAAAGAAAAAGACATTAATTATTGAAGAATTAAAGCATTTCATTTTCCGGGGCTTGAGGTAATATGCTAATTGTCCACCAAAATTACAAAATTAGAATGTGTAAAAACCTATGGACATGATTTTACTGATGAACGTGTGGCTGCAACATGCCCGTCACTGTGGTAATAACAGTGCCTTTCAGATCAACGGTGATATGAAGGATAACTATAGTTGGAGTATTGTCGGTAGATAGGAGAGTTTTTTTTTTTGGTTGTTGTTGTTCAATTAACATTTGAACCATGTATGACTTTAAAAAGACACTCTTTTAACGACTTCCTTACTTTTACACACTGTATATATTTTTTTGAGATGTAGATAAAATACAATCTGCAATACCTCTCTCTGTGCTCCATACAGAGAGAAACTGGTCACTTTGTTATTTATTATTATTATTGTTACTATAATTATTATTCGTAGTTGTAGTATTTAGTAGTATTTTTATTTTTTTACATTTATTTATTCATTATTTTTTATTTTTGTTTTTGTTGTTATGTGTGTACATTTTGTTGTTATGTGTGTACATTTTCCATTTTGCTGCTGTGATGCAACAATTTCCCTTAGGGGATCAATAAAGTATTTTCTATTCTATTCTATTTAGGAGGAACACCTTGTTTTATTCCTGCGG
>VURO01049832.1:3750-16219 GCA_015108175.1 Pelvicachromis taeniatus | reverse complement strand
CACTGTGCTCGAAACCTGACAATGGACTTATTCATACATGCAAGCACACACGTACACTGATACAGACACGCACACACCCCCTCCCCCCTCCCAACGCCTCTGAATGCTTATTTCCCAGCGCCGTAGAATGGCTGCAGGACCGGGGTCTTCTCTACAACGGCTCACTTGACTTACCCTTTTCCTACCCAAGTTGCTTGCTATAGTGCTGAAGAGAAACCTAGGGTTGTTCTTATGTTCTTCAATGAATGATGAATAGTAAGATGCTCTAGCTTTACAGAGGGCTTTTTGTTATAAAGTTGCAAACTTTTTTTCCAGGCTAAATGATGATCTTCTAAATTTGGGATATGCCATTTCCTCTCTAGCTTACAAGTTATCAGAAGTCAAGTACTTCTGATTTGAGGCTCTCATTTTCACAGGAGCTACAGTATCCAGAGTCGTACGTAGTGACGAGGTAAAATTATTAACAAGATAATCGACCTCTGTTGGAGTAGCGTTCAGGTAGCTGCTCTGTGTTGGTACAGGGCATTGAAGATGATAACAGTGGGTGGATTATATTCTTAAACTTAGCTACAGCACTTTCAGAAAGACGTCTACTGTGATGAAGTCTACTCCCCACTGCTGTGTAATCAATTATTGTAAATTTAATTGTTATCAGGAAATGATCAGACAAGAGAGGGTTTTCAGGAAACACTATCAACTGTTCAGTTTCTATGCCATATGTTAAAACAAGATTTAGAGTGTGATTAAAGTGGTGCATGGGTTCTTGTACAATTTGAGTGAGGCCAATTGATTCAAATAAAAGATTAAATGCTGTGTTGAGGCTGTCATTTTCAGGATCTACACTGATGTTAAAATTCCCAACAATAATTATTTTACCTGAGCTGAGCACTGGACGTTAGATGATTACAAATAAGACTGGTTTTTGAGTTTTCCAGCTAGGGTGCACAAGGCTAAGCATCAGGCTTTCAAATGAATTAGAAGTCTGTCCTGGTCTTTGGTTGATTAATAAGCTGGTGTGAAAAATTGCTGCCACACCGCCCACTCGGCCTCTGCTTCAAGGATTCTGATAGTTAGAATGACTCGGGGGTGTTGATTCATTTAAACTAACATAATCATCCTGCTGCAACCAGGTTTCTGTAAGGCAGAGTAAATCAATTTGTTGATCAATTATTAAGTCATGTACTAACAGAGACTTGGAAGAGAGAGACCTAATGTTTAATAATCCACATTTCACAGTTTTACTGATCAGTGCAGATGTCTATACTGTATTTTAAGGTTAGGATTAGGCATTCATTTTTGATGGTTAGGGTTAGGGTAAGCGGCTAGGGAAAGCATTATGTCAATGAGATGTTCCCACAAGGAACACACGTGTGTGTGTATGTGTGTGAGTGTGTGTGTGTGTATATATATGTGAGTGAGTGAGTGTGTGAGTACTACAATCTCTGCTCAGTTACACTGGGACACAGCTGCTATGTTTTTTGAAGAGGAAGATCAAAGCTCGGTGACTGAGAGACCGGTGTTGTGGTTGTGGGTTTTTGGATTCATGTTTATGATACTACCTGTTTAAAGTGTTTCCTGTTTGGCCTCACTGCTCTTCCTCTACTTCCTGTTTGTGGTAATGGCCGGCTGAGTTTTTGATTCCTGCTGTCTCTAGATTATTCTTGGATCATCTGAACCTCAGCTTTCCATTTCTGATGTCTGTGGACATCAAAATTTTTGTTTGTCCTCATGTTGGCCACCTCTGCTTCCTGTTTCCTGTTTCCGATTCCTCTCCACACCTCTCATGACGTTGTCTCTCTTTCTTCATCTCCACCAGAAGGTTGATGAATGGGTTTCTGGCCTCTTTCTTGAGGACAAGGTCAAGAAGCAGAATGTGCTGATTGGTTAGCTGCTGGAGGTCAGAGGTCAGAGTGATGGCTGATGAATGAAGAAGTTAAAGCATGAAATGATGGTGATGTATTCTTGATTGGCTGGCTGGGGTCAGACCAGGCAAAGTGTTACATCAGTTATCAGGACAAAGCATCGCTGCCTGTTCAGGAACACGAACATGTTCTGTGTCAGCATCCGCCTGAGTAATAGACGGCACTCTTAGCATCAGCTGATATTCTGCTGTCATAGCAACCCAGGAGGAGATGGTGAGGACCCAGGACCTCTTCACCATGATGGAGTGCAGGCTGGCCTGCTTCATCTCTGACTATCTCTGACGCGATTTTTCTTCCTTTAAGCTGATTGGTCAATGTCATGTCAATTATTACAAATTAAACAATCCAGTCCGGGGGGGGGGCTTTGTAGAGCTTCAGGTCTTGGCGTGGTACAGCCTATTCCAGTTTCTCAACAATGGCGGCAGCTACTCCATTTTGATATTACTCTTATTACTCTTTCTGGGTCACAAAATAAACTTTTAAGATATTTTCAGGCGAGAATGTAGCTGTGTAAACTTCAAATATCTGCTTGGTTTATCAAGACATCACGTATTTGTGGGGATGCTCTGACGTGCTCCAACGTCTGTTACCCACCAGCTCCATAGCTAAGCGGGTCGTCAAGGCTCAAACAGCGGACTCACGGCACATTGTTTTCAGACCCCCACGGTCAGCGATCGAGCTGGTGGGTAACAGACAGAGGTGTGGACTCGAGTCACATGAGTTGGACTCCAGTCATTAATTTTATGACTTTAGACTTGACTTGAAAAAATGTTATAAGACTTGGACTTGACTTGGACTTTTACACTAATGACTTGGGACTTGAATTACTTGAAAAGACTTGATATTTTACCATTGTTATTATCATTGCTGAACTGGCCCGGACAGCCAAACCCATCTGTTCTCTGACTGGATTGTTTAATTTGTGATTGACATGACATTGACCAATCAGCTTAAAGGAAGAAAAATCGGGTCAAAATTTGTACTTGTAGGCTGCAACCTGAGTGCAGAGCTTCACAGGCATTTTGTCCATGCCACACACAACTCTTTAGCACGCACAGACAAATTCATTTTACACATACAAATCATGAGTTACAAGTACAAAACTGATTTAGAAGTACAAAATATTTATGACCACAATTTGAGCCCATAGTCTTTGACTTGAAGCGGTGGGCTGTGACTTTGGGCCTGAGTTTTGGGTCATTCATTCATGGACAAAAACCACCAAAAAAACCACCACCGGTTTCTGCGAGCCTGCTGAGGCCTCAGCGCTAACGTCTCAGCTCCCTGCAGAATGACCACACGGTCTGGGGAGGCCTGTGGGAACATCACTCACCGGCTGTGGTCACACAGCGTCACGCTGCTGCTTTAGGAAAATAACAGCTTATTATATGAGCACATTTATTTCATACATTAGTGTCAGTACTGATCAGTAGATACAACAACCAAAAAGGATTCGATTATCAGTGGGAATGAGGAACAGCAGAGCAGAGTAGACATGATGAAGGCTATCAGGAGGCTTCTATTTGTTTTTCTAATGAGAGATTATTACTTTGGATCTCTGCAGTCCTGGGGCACACATGGGGCAGCACAGGAAATTGGTTTACAGGTAAAAATCTCTGAAGTTTCTATTAAAGCAGCTCGATTTTATCTGCAGACTGATGCAGTGCAGCTCTGTCCCATCAGTCCTCATTAAAAGCTTCATAATCAGCTCAGCAGTCTACATCATAAATATTCGTCAGTGTAAGCTCTGTACGAGGACGCCGGCAGCCAAACCAAGGTTTCCTCCATCATCTGCAAAACTTTACTGTCTTAGTTCACAACAACCAGAAACATATTTTATTCTCCTGATCCTGAGCAGGAGTCCTAGTTGCAGACAGAGATGTGACTCTTCAGCTGAAGGTTCTGTCTTTTTGCAGCATCATAACTTCAGAGTTAACTAACTGCACAGTTCATGGGAACCTGCTAGTTTCATTCATTCCGCTCAGCTTTAGTTTGGCACAGTCTTCTCCCATCCATCCACCTGGCAGCCTCCCTTTGTCTGAGCCTCACAGCTTCATCAGTCCAGCAGATCCCCACTTGAAACTTCCAGGCCTGAAACACTTGGTTCAGCTCCTTTAGAAACTGAACCTAGGTCAGTTTAATACTCGCAGTCTGAGTTCTGTCTCCTGAATCCAAACTGGAAGCTGGTTCCACAGAAGAGGGGCCTGAAAACTGAAGGCTCTGCCTCCCATTCTACTTTTAAATACTCTAGGAACAACAAGTAAGTCAGCAGTGTGAGAGCGAAGTGCTCTAATGGGGTGATATGGTACTATGGGGTCATTAAGATAAGATGGGAGCTGATTATTCAAGAACTTGTCTGTGAGGAGCAGGATTTTAAATTCTGGATTTAATAGGGAACCAATGAAGAGAAGCCAATATAGGAGAAATATGCTCACTCTTTGTAGTCCCTGTCAGGACTGCCTGGATCTTCTCTAAAGTCCAAAGAAGGAGATCCTCCACATTATTCCAACCTGGCTGGAGCCTACAAAGCAACACCCCTCCCCCACATTGGACAATCGGACCATCTCTCCCTGTTCCTCACACCTCGGTACTCACCACTCATCCAACGTGTGAAACCTGCTGTGAGGACAATTAAAGTGTGGCCAGAGGGGACGGATGCAGTGCTCCAGGACAGATTCAAAAACACAGACTGGAATACATTCACCCGTACAGACTTGGACCAGTACGCCTCATCTGTAGTGGATTACATCTCCAAAACTACAGACAGTGTCACCACCCAGAAACAGATCACCATGTACCCCAACCAGAAGCCTTGGATGAACCGGGATGTTCGTCTCCTCCTGAAGGCACGCAACACAGACGCATGCGGCAAGGACTCCAGACCATTACAGACTACAGGACCACCAAACCCTCCCCTGCATCCTCTGATGTCTCCTTCCTCAACGAGCTCAACAACCTTTATGCTCGTTTTGAGCGAGGGAATCCAACAATCGCAACCAAAGCAGACGTGACCTCGGATCACCAACCACTGACTCTTTCCCACACCGATGTAGGAGCAGTGCTGAGCAGCATTAATGTCCACAAGGCTGCAGGTCCTGATGGCATCCCCGGGCGTGTTCTCAGAGCGTGTTCTGGGGCGCTGGCAGGAGTGCTAGCAGACATATTCAACCTGTCCTTGTCCCACGCTGTGGTACTGGGCTACTTCAAATCCACCTCCATTGTCTCGATACTCAAAAACTCTAACCCATCAAGCCTCAAGGTCTACCGCCCAGTAGCCCTCACCCCCATCTTTACAAAGTGCTTAGAGCATCTGGTGTTAGCACACCTCAAATCCTGCCTCCCCTCCACCCTAGACCCCCACCAATTTGCATACCGTCAGAACAGGAGCACAGAGGATGCAGTCTCCATCGCACTGCACTCTGTCCTGTCACACCTGGACAACAACAACACCAACGCCAGAATGCTGTTTATAGACCTCAGTTCAGCGTTCAATACAGTCTTCCCCTCACAACTCATCAGGAAACTGACAGACCTAGGCATCAGTTCCCTCATGTGTAAATGGTTACTGGACTTCCTGACGAACCGGCCCATGTCCAGCTGGATAACCACCGCTCATCTACCATCACTATGAACACCGGTGTACCACAAGGCTGTGTGATGAGCCCTTTCCTCTACTCCCTCTTCACCCACTGCAGACCTGCCGCTGGTTTCAACACCATCATCAAGTTTGCAGATGACACCACGGTGATTGGCCTCATCAATGATAACAATGAGGTCACCTACAGGGAGGAGGTAGATTGTCTGGCCGAGTGGTGCCAAACCAGACAACCATCATGTGGACTCTTAACCCTCTTGCCGTCTATAAGGCACTACAGGAGCCTCCGGACAAAAACCACCAGGTACCGGAACAGCTTCTTCCCTACAGCTGTCAGACTCCTGAACTCTGCCTCCTGACATCTGACCCACATTAAACCCATGGACAGAACATATACACACCCACAACTACCTACACACACACAATGGACAAAAACAAACAAATGGACAACTGTACCCTCACACACACAATAATAACATGGACTCACAACCACTAGCACTTTATATATATTATTTATATATAATTCTGTATTTTATATAAAATTTAATAACAATAAAATGAATTAATAAATGAATTAAAAAAAAGAATAGCAAAACAATAGTAAAACATGAATAAAATAGACAAAATATACAATACATGAAATTAACAAAATAAAGAACATTGGTACTACTCCTAAAATGGCTTGGAAAAGAGGTGTGTTTAATATATAAAGAGATTTAAAAATCTCTTTATATATTGGGGCCAGCCTAATATGGAGGGGCAACTGCTTCCATAATTTGGGGGCCGCAACAGCAAAAGCTCGGTTGCGAACCCAAACACAGACTCACAGAGGCAAAAATTAACTCAAAAGGCAGCTTTATTGCTGAGCATCAGAAAATCCATCTATCCATCCATCTTCTTCCGCTTATCTGGGGTCGGGTCACGGGGGCAGCAGCCCAAGCAGAGAAGCCCAGACATCCCCAGCCACCTCCTCCAGCTTGTCCGGGGGAACACCAAGGCGTTCCCAGGCCAGCCAAGAGATATAATCTCTCCAGTGTGTCCTGGGTCTGCCTCGGAGCCCATCTTTACAAAGTGCTTAGAGCATCTGGTGTTAGCACACCCGGTGGGACATGCCCGGAACACCTCACCCAGGAGGCGCCCAGGAGGCATCCTTGTCAGATGCCCAAACCACCTCAACTGGCTCCTTTCCACGTGAAGGAGCAGCGGCTCTATTCTTAGCCCCTCCCCGATGGCCGAACTTCTCACCCTATCTCAAAGGGAGAGGCCAGATTTCTGGCCAGAGAGGAAGCCTATTTCTGCCGCTTGTATTCGCGATCTCGTTCATTTGGTCACTACCCACAGCTCGTGACCATAGGTGAGGGTAGGGATGTAGATCGACCGGTAAATTGAGAGCTTTGCTTTTACACTCAGCTCTCTCTTCACCACAACAGACCGATGCAGCGTCCGCATTACTACAGCTGCAGCACCAATCTGTCTGTCAATCTCCCGCCCCTTTCTCCCGTCACTCGTGAACAAAACCCTGAGATACTAAAATTCCTCCACTTCAGGCAAAAACTTGTCCCTGACCCAGTGTGGGCACTCCACCCTTTTCCAGCATTGAACCGTGGCCTTAGATTTGGAGGTACTGATTCTCATTCCCACAGCTTCACACTCGGATGCGAACCGTTCCAAAGCGAGTTGGAGGCCATAACCTGATGAAGCCAACAGAACCCCATCATCCGCGAAAAGCAGATGTGAGATTTTGAGACCATCCAAGTGAAAGCCTTCCGCCACTTGGCTACGCCTAGAAATTCTGTCCATGAACATTACAAACTGAATCAATTACAAAGGGCAGCCCTGGTGGAGCCCATCACCCACCTGGAACGAATCCGACTTATTGTCGGCTATGCGGACCAAGCTCTTGAAACGATTGTATAAGGATCGAATGGCCCATAGCAATGGGCCAGGTCCTCGAAGTATTCCTTCCACCGCCCAACAATTTCCTCAGTTGAAGTCAGGAGTGCTCCACACGCACTATACACAATACAGGTAGAACACCGCTTTCCCCTCCTGAGTCGCTTGGTGGTTTGCCAGAATCTCTTCGAGGCAGTCTGAAAGATTTTTTTCCATAGCCTTTCTGAACTCCTCCCACACCTGAGTTTTTGCTTCAGCTACTGCCCACGTTCTGCTTCGCCTGTCGGTACCTATCAGCTGCCTCTGAAGCCCCACAGGCTACCAAGCCCGATAGGACTTCTTCTTCAGCTTTATGGCTCCCCTCACCTCTGGTGTCCACCATTTGGTTCGGGGTTCCCACAACGACAGGCACCAACCACCTTGCAGTTCAGCAATGGAGATGCTGAACATGGTCCATTCGCACTCAATGTCCCCAGTCTCCCTTGAAATGTTGTTGAAGCTCTGCCGGAGGTGTGAGTTGAAGATCTTGCAGATAGGGGCCTCTGCTAGGCATTCCCAGCACACTCTCACTATACGTTTCAGCACGCCAGATCTGTCCAGCATTCTCCCCCGCCACCTGATCCAACTCACCACCAGGTGGTGATCAGTTGACAGCTCAGCCCCTCTCTTTACCCGAGAGTCCAGAACATATGGCCTTAAGTCTGATGATACCATTACAAAATCGATCATCGTGCCACTTGCACTTAAGGACAATCTTATGTTCAAATATGGTGTTCATTATGACCAAAATGTGGTTTGCACAGAAGTCCAATAATAAAGCACCGCTCGGGTTCAGATTCCAGGAGGCCGTTCCTCCCAATCATGCCCCTCCAGGTCTTGCTGTCATTGCCCACGTGAGCATTGAAGTCTCCCAGCAGGACAGCAGAGTCCCCATGCGGATCACCCTCCAGTACCCCATTCAGGGACTCCAAGAACTCTGGGTACTCTGAAACAGCACCCTTGGGACATGGTCCCAAGAGTATAAGCTTTCTCATAAGCGCAGACGATAGTCAGGACCTGTTCCCCGACCCGGAAGCGCAAGGAACAAACCCTCTCGTCCACTGGGAGAAACCCCAACATACAGAGTCCAGCCCCTCTCTAGGAGACTGGTTCCAGAGCTCCAGATTCAACAGTCAGTTCCTCAGTGTCAGCGCAGGCTGAGAGCCCTGAATTAACATTAAAGGCCTTATTAAAGGCAATAGAAAACTGAGCGGCACTTGATGGTTTAAATATGCGAGAAGCAAAGGACCATGGGTACCGATATGACAAGGAAAAGAAGTTTCAAACAAAACAGGCATATGATCAGAAAAGACAGCATCATAAATATTAAGGTTATAAACAGGTAAACCATGTGACAAAACCAGATCCAGAGTGTGTCAGTGTTTATGTGTGGGACCAGTGACAGACTACAAAATATTAGAAGCATCTAGTAGATTTAAAAAGTCCTTTGCCAGTGGTTTAGTAGGACAACACACATGGATATTTATTTCACTAAGAATTAAAACCTTGTCATACTTTGGCATTATTTCAGCCAAGAACTCAGAGAAGCCATTAATAAAGTTCCTGTTATATTTAGGTGGATGGTAAATCACCACACAGAGAACAGGATGACTGCTACCAAGCTCAAACATATTCAGTTCAAAACTAGGGAAAGACACAGATGAAAGTTGATGACAGTGAAAAGTATTTTTTATAAACTCTGGCCACTCCTCCACCTCAACCCGTAGTTCTCGGGGAATTAAAATATGAACAGTCTGCCCCCGTGGCGGTAACTATTCTGAGAAAGAGCTTAACTCACCGACACTAGTTTTCTGTCACACAAAGGAATCCAGATTGTGAAAGGCGAAGAAATTCTTCAGTATGAACATTTTATTTGCTAATGACCTAGCATTAACCAGCGCAATCCTAGTAGGGTCCACCAGGCTGGGCACAGCCATCCAAGGAACCTGTTTCAATGGCTGGAGGTTTTGTAGATTCACTCCACCGCTGTGAAGACAGGGTAAGAGAAGGCGGCACCGAGCCAAAACTGTTCTGCTACTCCCAGATGACAGAGCCAAATATGATTTGGGTTTCACTAACAGCCCGCTGAGCTCACGCTGATGTTTAAAGTGCTTCTTCTTATGAGGTGGGGTAGGGGTGTAGTCCAGGTAAGCCGGTGCTCCAGATAGTAGCAAGGTGGAAAAGGGCCCTGTCAACCAGTGCTACTCTTTACCAGTTTCCATGTGGCAAGTTGAATATTTAAGAGAGTTTCACAATCGTAGGTGAGTTGAGAGTCTACAAGGTTTAATAAAAGTGACAGAAACAATATAAACACACAGAGTCTAAATGAATCTGATAGCCTTGGACAACGTGGATGGTGAGCCACACACACTGACGCCATCTTGATCCCACTGCACCGACCTCTCAACTAGATCTCTCAACACCTTTGACAAGGCCTTACCACCCAGGAGGCTGGGCGCATGTTACCTGTGGACACGTCCAGCGCTCGCAAATATCTGATCGTGTCTTTCAGTGTTCGCAGCCGGAGAGGTGACGAGCAACCACAGCTGTGAGCTCAGGAGGGTCCTCCTGCTGCTCCGTCAGGCCTCTGTCACTGCTTCTACATCCAAAACATTTTGCACTGTGTGAGCTTGCCTGAGTGCAGAGGGAAGCTGCCTGAATGGCAGTCGTGAGCAGCTAGAAGCATCTGCACTGGATGAGGACGTTATGCAGATGTTGTGGCTGCGTGTGTGTCAGCACAGCAGGGCCCCGTGCTAAAGAACAGCTGCTTTTTCAATGAAGACACACAATAAAGGGCGTGAAAATGCAGGTAACCCTCTCCATCCAAAGAACAACCTGCTCTGAAGTCTGAACAACAAACATAGACGTTTCAGCTCAGAGTCGCTCAATCAGCTGACGCCTCAGGCATGCTGCGCGCTGCCATTGAGGTTCTGCCATTGAGGTTCCGCTTCACTAACTCCTGTCCACTCTCCTGAAATTGATCTGAAGAATTAAAGTCCTCGTTTCTAAATTACACAGCTATTGAGATGTTTCTGAAAGAAAAGTCCTCCAATCAGCAGATCGGTCCCATATTTCCTGCCTTACCAAGTTGACGGATAAGACCATAGTTTTTGTTAAATTCAAGTGTTTCATAAGTTCATGTTAGCAGCAGATTTCTTCCACCTGCAGCTGGTGTTTTTGTGACGAGCCTCCACGATCAGAGGATCTGAGGTGTGAGGCAGCAGTGGTCCTGCTGAGGTCTGAGTTGGTAGGTTTTCAGTGAGATACAGTCAGATATGTCTCTGTGAAAGTGTGTGTGTTTGTGTGCACCCTGCAGTCACCACACAGCTTCTTCATGCTGGGAGTTCTTGGGTGAGGAGCTCTCACAAACCTGAAACCTCCAGCATTTCTTGCCATACGCCTGGTGTGATACACTGAAGGAGCCATCTTCTGGAGATAACTCCACAGATAACTCGTGGGTTGTGTTGTCACCACGACAACCAAATCCAACCAAACAACCAAGCAAACATGATTGATTGGTTGGTTGGTTGATTTGTTGTTTGGTTGGTTGAAGCCAAATGAACTCAGAACTTCTCTGAAAAGCATCAGCGTAGAGTAGAAACTACAGATGGAGGGAGTTAACCTTTATTACCATAGCAAGAGGTAAATAATTATCCACGTGGGGTCCAGACAGAACTGTTTCATCAGTTCTCCTCCATGTACAGACATAAGTCCTGCCCCCTCAGAGTTAAAGTAAACGCTATTTTCCCCTTCATGTCAGAGGGCTGTGGGCTGATTTCCCGCCTGTGCATCACAATCAGCAGCTTAACAAACTTGTGAGAGCTGCAGGCAGCTGGACTTTAACTGCTCTGAGCCGGCCCAATGACCAGCTGCAATCACTTTGCTTTCTGATGCACATCAGAGTGTCTTTTACCCTCGTTCCTCCCTCAGCTCAGCTTGAGTGTCCTGTACTCACTTCTCAGCTGACGTCGTTCCAGCAGCCACACAGCTCACTCCAGACCCCTGGCCGCTGGGCTTGTTTAATTAACACGCACCTCTCATTACTGACTGCTGTGTTTGTCATAGCTGTGATGAGTCTTTGATAACTAAGTTTGAATTTCCTACCACTCCATTAAAATGAAGTGTTGTCATTTCAAATATTCACCAGTACGTGTGTGTTCTGGCCTGAAGAATATCACAGAATAGACCACAGAAACATTGCTCCAGGCCCCGATCACATCTCTAAAGAACTTTCAGGTGGAAAACAGAGGAGGAGGAGGAGGAAGAGAAGCAGGATGGATGTGACCACAGGAAAGTTAAAGGAACCTCAAGCACCAAAATGACCGTCTGAGTTTGATTGAACTTCAGTTTGTGTTATTTAGCAACATCACAGAATAAAGGGCAGCTTTGATGGCGCTGATGGATGATATCCAGTCAAAATGCTGTGGACAGAAGAAAAACTAATCGTTCTCTCAGCAGAGGAAGGTTTCAGGGTGGAGGAACAAGAAGGAGGGTAGGCTGAGTGGTGTGAAATTAATTACGGTGCACAGATTGGACTGTGTCCCTGCTTTTGGCTAAAGGTTTGGATGCCGATTGATACTGAAGGTCAGAGGTCAAACAACAACTCGTTCATGCCCTGGAGAAGCAGAGGAACACTGACCTCTACTCGGTTTCTTTCAGAGACTTTATGACAGTGAAGGCTTCTGAGAGCAAAGTCGAGCAGCAGTGTCGCTGCGAGTCAAGCTTCTCACACTGGTACCTGATTTGGGTGTACATGAGCCGAGCATAACAGGCTTGTTATGAAAACACTGATGGTGTACCTGCAGACGCTGGAAGTGCCCACATACATTAGCTGCTTTGCTTCTTTTTCTCTGTATTTAATGAATGTGCAGGACAGCTGTAGCCTCCGGTCCAGGACTCAGGTGGGAGATCCACCTCGTTTAACAGCTGCTATACAACCGAGGGCAGGAGAGGAAAATGAAGGTAGGAAGGAACTAGCCTGGGGGCATGGGGGGGGGGGGGGGGGGGGAAAAGAGAGAGG
>VURO01049831.1:10663-41975 GCA_015108175.1 Pelvicachromis taeniatus | reverse complement strand
TGATTACTGAGCAAATGAGCTAGATCAAAGTGATACTGCAGTAATCACAGCTAAAGAATATAATCTTTAGCTTCTGAGTGACGAATCCCTGAAAAAAATATTCCAGTATCTCATCTGACTCAGTCTAATCCATAGCAGTCTGTGCCTTTGCTGATATTACACAGTAGTAATGCAAGCAAATTTGGACATGCATCTCTGAAGCAGGACGAGTGGCTTAATCTCAAATCAATCAGACCTTCCCAGGGTCTTCTTTCAGGGTAACTGTTCTGTTGAAGATGAGCTGCAATGAAAGAAGAAAAAAGTTTGAGCTCATATTGCATAAATGCTTTTAATCCAGACCAAGACTAATAAAGAAGTTCTAAAGTTAATTAAAACAGAAGCGTCCATAAATTTGTACAACCCTGGTTTTAAATTAAAAAATAAAAAAAAAATCTTTCTGTACCTTATCTGCAGTGCCGTCTGGGTCCACAGAGAAGTAACCGACTCTTTCAAACTGGAATTTGTCAAAAACCTTTGCTCCCTTGACTGAGGTGTCCACTAAGGCACTACTGATCACTTGCAGGGAATTCTAAATAAAACAAAAAATAATGAAGGAACAAATTTAAAAAATCGATGCGGCTGCTGACACTTTAAAAGCCTTTTGTTGTAGCTCAGAGATACTCACAGGGTTGATGTCACTCAGGAAGCCATTAGGCACTTCAGATGAATCTTCTGGATGTTTGTGCAAGAAGCTACAGATACAAAGAGATACTTTGGTTAAGTGAATTCTCTAATTGTTTTATTATTTGTGAAATGGTTGTGAATGATGGGTAGCTGTTTGTGACTTACAGTCTTTCATAGAGGCGCACTTCACACACCAGTGGCTCACTGACCCAGTGGATAAAGGCCTTTGGTTTCTCTGCGGTCTCAGAACTGCAGCAGGTCACCTCCAGTTCCAACACTTTACCCTGAGTGTCCTGAGAAATGGTTCAGAGCAGCATGTGTGTCATAAACCAGTGATTTTCAGAGTATGAAGTGCTGCACTCTCTACCCTCTGTATTCAAGAAGTGGAGGACTCATTTTCTTGTCCATGTTTGGGAAAGTAAACATTTTTTTCCTGCCTCAATTTAATATTCTAGCATACAACCTCTAGTTTAATATAACTAGATCATATTTTTATATAACCCTGGGGATGTAGGTGTTTGCTATAATGTTGTTTGATTGGATAGATATATGTAAAAACTTCACAAACATATTGTGATGTTATTCATGAAGAAAAGGTTGAAGGACCTGTTTATGGTTTCACAGGATTAGAGTATAGAAAACACATTTTTATTTTATTTTGTCTACTTGGTGAAACTGAGTCTTACCTTGATGACTTTCTGGACAGAGACGACATACCCAGCATGCCTCAGGCCTACAGGTTGTTCTGGAGTCAGGCGCTTGTAGCCTTTTTCCATCACCTGCCAAAAGAGAGAATAACCTCATAATTATCATCCATCTCAAGCCCCAAAAGAGCACAAAGAATGACTGCTTTTTAAAATAATTTATTTTGAGGTTTTTCTCTCCGACCTCTCTAAAGTCACTTTGTTCAATGAAGACTGTGCGCGTGAATGGAACTGTGTGGGTGCCCTTGGCTTCGACGGAAGGAAAGTCCGGGACTCGTACATCTGTCTGAAAGAGAAGATGACAGAAGGATTAATTTCTCCTAAAATATAATGTGAAAGAAGATACTAGGTCATAAGGAAGCAGTTTGTTTTTATAAGCAGTGTAGAAACCTTGAAGTTCTCAGGAAGGTTTGTTATGGTGACTTTGAGTGGTTCCAGCACAGCCATGGCTCGAGGTGCTGTTTCATTCAGCACATCCCTCACACACGCCTCCAGTAAGTGGGGCTCCGTCGTCGTTTGGGAAACCGTGACTCCCACCTATGAGATGTGTACAGTGTAATGAGATGTGGATGGGACTTAATGTCAGTTCATTATTGCATTCATTTTGCCTACCCGTGCACAGAAGTTGTTGATCGCTTCTGAGGGAAACCCTCTTCTCCTCAGTGCAGTTAAAGTGAACAGTCTGGGATCATCCCAGTCTCTGTAATTACAAACAAATATTTAAGGGTTACTTAACGCAGTCTATGAACAATGAAGACATCACAATAGCTGTAGTCCAAAGGCTGCATCAGTTCCCTACAGTGAAGGTGTAGGGAATGAATGGTTTGTTTTAATAGCTTTTAACATGCCTGGGGAAAACTAAAGTCTTATTCAGATATGGAATTTGAGACATTGGTGAATTCAGAGAGCTGCTGAAGTCAGCTTTTGTTGAATGTGCTGCTTTGCAGAAATGTCATGTACAGGTTTGTATCAATATTTTGTCCTTTGTGTGTCAGGGTAAAACTAAGTCTGGAATTTTTTTTTTTTTTTTGCTTTACAAGCATTAGAAAACTTTCTATTTACAGTGCTATGGCCGAATTCTTAATGTGAGCGGTCTATATTTGGTGGGAGCTACAAAAGGGTTTTTACTCTCAAGTGTAAATTATGGACCTGCAAATGTATTTGTCTCTATACATGTTTCTGTTCGGACAGCGAGCACAAAGGGGTTTTAACCCACCACACACCTGCTCTCGTGCAGTCTTTCAAAATCCTAACTGCACATTACTGGACGTACATGATGTGTGTCTGCCGAATGCTAATTAGTTTACAAATAGATCGGAATAAGGAAGGGAAGGACAGCGGAGTTTACTGGTAATGGCATAACCATTGGGGGGGGAGGACTTCAAAGATCAAAAACCAGTCCGAAAAGCACAATCGCTCCTCAGTTTTACTTTAGCACTTTGCATGTTATATTCACGATGGGTGGCTGATGGACCAACAATAGCACAAGCAGTCCACAGACTGGTTATAGCAACTACATGTTTGTACATTGCTGCCACAGAAAACAGAGCTCTGTGCAGATAGACAGGCCATCCCCAGGCTACAAAACCGCTACCACTGCTGAACCACAAAGTCCGCTTTAGTTTGTCTAAACATTTTTAGTAATACAGCATCGTGACAAGTGAGCAAAAAAAAAAACAAAACAAAACATGCAGCTAACTTTTCTCTACTTTGAGATACTTTGAGATACTTTCAGTTAATCTCAAAGTATCTAATTAAGAAGAAAAAGTGCATAAAGACTTCTATGGATGTGTTATTCTAACTATGAAAGAAATCAGAAGTGACTTTGGAGTTTACCTCTATGGCAATTAAGTAAAAGGACTTTAGTTGAATAGTAACAAAGAAACTGGAAATATAAAACAGTTTAGCAGGTAGGGATAAACAAGTCCAACATTTAATATGTAGCTATGTGCCAGTGTTGACTTTCAACACAAAGTTAATATTTTTCTCAAATCTAAAATCTGAAAGACACATTTTCAGCTACATTTTATGTTAATGACATAAGGCCACTGATTTAAATAACTAATTTAAATAAATAAAATTGGCTATATCTATGGAGATTAACTATCCATCCATTTTCCTATCTCCTTATCCAATAAAGGGTTGCAGGTGTGGGGCTGAAGCCCCTCCCAGCTATTACTGGCAAAAAGGTTGGGTAAATCCTGGACACGTCACGAGTCCTTCATAGTTATTAATAACCAGTATGTTCAGTAAAGCTTTTGAGTTAAAATCGTTTTTTTGCCATGTTAACATAGCTAACCTTGTATTTTAGATTCAGCTCTGTGCTTTGGATATAAGGTTATTTTAAATTAAATTATGAATAGAGAAATATAACTGTTGAATCCTAAGCATAGCATGAGAATATGTCCAATGTAATGGTTGAATTACAGACTTTTTATTATGATCTATTACAAATTCATATTTATTTTTTTCTTTATCCAGACTGCTTTGCAAAAATATTTTTATACACTTTGACACGTGTGGGTCTCTGTTCTTTGATTACAACACCCTCTAGGGGTCAAATACCTTGCTGCAAGTTTTTTGTTACCCAGGCTGGGTATTTAATCCTGAATGACTGTATGTTTGCCCGTCCCCGATTAAGACTTAAGAGTCGATACACGTTGGCCTATCTTTTCCTGCCTACACCCAGAAATAAATGTGTTACATTACTTTACAAAGAGTGCTAGAGCGCCTCAGCAGCCCTTAAAAAAACAAAACAAACAAAAACAAAAAAAACATACTGAGCATATTTCCTTGCCACTTCTATTAATTTGCATTAGAAAGTAAATAATTAAGTTTGAAAAAAAAATGTCAAAAAAATAAATAAATCCTACTTTACCTGACAACGCCTGTCTCAACCAGTTTGATGATTTTCCTCTTGGACACAACAGTGTAGGTAAGGTTCAGCCGCCCATATTCCCACTGCACAGGGCAGTACAGATCCAGAGCGTTACACAGCCAGTAATATGATGAACGCCTGGAGGAGAATCACAAAAAAGTCAACAAAAAAAAAACAGTAATGTCATTCTGTACGAAACCAGCAAACACTAAAATGAACCTAATGAAGATGGGGGGGGGGGATATAAACTATACCTGGCTTGAAACTCTTTGGTACACAGTGAGTGTGAAATATTTTCAATAGAGTCACACAGACAGTGAGTGTAGTCATAGGTGGGGTAGATGCACCTGCAGAGAAAGATAAAGCAAGTTTACTAGTAATACATTGTTGTGAGAAGAGATGTAACTACCACGGTTGTGGTTTTTTGTTTGTTTGTTGTTTTTATATACCATTCGTCTCCTGTCCGATGATGCGGTGTGTATTTTATTCGGTATGCCACAGGGTCCATCTTCCCATCCTCCATGACCATCTTCATCCTGAGCGTGGCCTCTCCCTCAGCAAACAGGCCCTTCTTCATCCTCTCAAACAGCACCAGCGACTCTTCAATGGGTCGGTCTCTCCACGGTGACTGAGGAACATTGTGGCCTTTCAGCTCCTCGCCTTTCTGATGGCACACATATGCGTGACCCCTGAAGGCAGAGATAAGAAATGAGCCAAACGCCATCCGTGCACCGACATCTCGGCATACTACATATCCTGCACTCACCTGCGAATAAGATCCACAGCAAGATCATAGAGCTGCTGGAAATTGTCAGAAGCGTGTGTGATGGCATAAGGTTTGTAGCCTGTGTGAGCAAAACAAAGATTAGACAATGGCTTTGTGAATGTAGAGAATGTGCCCGGGAACATCAAAACAGGTATGCACATAAAACTTACCCAGCCACTCCACCATATCCTTGATGGCAGTGAAGTATTTCTCCTCTTCCTTCTCAGGATTTGTGTCATCATACCTCAAGAAGCAAATTCCATTATTTGCCTACAGGGGAAGACAATGTTTAGAGTAAACACCTGCACAAGAGAGCATTCAAAAACTTATATGGTTTGAAGAAGAAGGAAGAAGAAAATAACTTAACTTTGCATAGCCAAAATTAAAGTTGATAGCTTTGGCATGCCCAATGTGAAGGATACCATTGGGCTCAGGAGGAAAACGGGTACGTATCTAAAGAAATGCAGATGCAGGTAAATGGGATCAATTTTTTTTTAAAAACTGTGTAAGACTTCTATAAGTTCATACAACTCGTGAAAATATTATACCTGTCCACCTGTGAACTCAAGGTGCTTTTTAAGCAAGTTCATTGTATTCGGTGTGACCACGTAGCCCTCAGTTGTATAATTTTCTCCTGCTTTGACAAGAACAAAGAAATAAACATAGTTCAGAGTTCAAAGTCAGAATAACCAGGTAGACACACTGACAAAAGGCCCCCTTTTCAAATGAGTGCTAAAAAAGCTAGTGGTGAGGAGTGCACCATTCTTACATGGGCTCAGTCTGACTTTTTAAACCAGGAAACCGGCAATGGTAAAGTCTGTTTAATGTCCAAGCGCATTGATTGACAAATAAGCATTCTCACACACAGCTTTGTTGGTTATTTTGTAAGAAACATTCAGGGCTGCAGTGTGAACAGATTAGAAACCTTTTTCAGGTGCAACAAGATAATTACATTTCTAATGGTACAGCGATTTTTTGCCCTCACCTGGTTTATGAAACTTCAGTGCCTCTCCTCTGAGCTGCTCCATTAGTGACTTGCCCTCCCCAGAGACTGCATCACCTAAACAACCAAACAGTTTTAAAAAAAGCACCTCAAGACAAAAATGCACTCCTGTCCGTTTTTGACTTTGTTGCTTACCGTTCACGGCCACCTCCTCTTTCTTCACCTTCACGTCATTCTCTGTGACTTTAGCTTTCTGTGCCTAAAAGATGGCTATATATTAATTACAGAACAAATAAATACATGCTATGCATTTCTCTTCTTGCTTAGCATTAAAGAACAAGCCTTGAATGAGAGGAAAGGACTATCTCAGCTCTAAACAGAAGTTAAAAAATTAACTTGCCACCATTCTGAAGCTTAAACAAACTACAAATCATTTAGTTAATTAGTTCCAGAAATGTTCAGCTTTTTAAAAAGATACACCACTTTTACCTTGGGCTTCTTCTCTAGGTCAGCCTCTGTTTTGGGTCCTAAGAGGTGCAGAACCTTTAAGATGAAAGCCAGAGCTATTTTTATTTGAAAGAATCCCAACGGCAAATACTGAACCACAATGAACGATCTTTTTCCAGGCATACCTGCATGTCCACCTCGTTCTTGATCACCTTGCCATCAGCCCATTTTAGAGCAGTGCGTGCTTCACCTGCGCCAGACACAGAGACTCAGTGAGAAATTATTTTTGGCTGTTAAGCTTCAGCAGCTGCAATAATATTTAACCAAAGGGTGTGAGCTCATACCCATTAGCAGTCCCATGTTGAAATGGTACCGCTCCTTTAGCAGCTGCTCCTTGTGCTTTTTAATCACAACTTCTACCTACAGTACACATTACACAGTTACAGTGCATACCACACCCAGTACAGCATGTAAAAAGACACACTTCTGGTTAGAGCACTCACTGCTTCCTCAATCTGCTCAGGTGTTATGACTACACCCACTCCACATGCGTCGTTAAACTCTTTCTGGTTGATGGGGTCTTGTGGATGACCCTTCACAAAGTCCAAAGCAGCTACAAAAAAATATTCAGAAAGTGGTTAATGTAATCTCTGTTTCACATACACACATACGCACACACTAGCAAGTAGTGTTTGACAAGTGGAGGAACCCTAGGATTGCGTGTAGCGGTGCAGCGTGCAGAAAAGAATTCCTTCATAATAAATCACATAACTTGTTTTGTGACGCTATGATCAGCTGACCTGTGCTGTTAATCTGGTATTCACTACTTCTGGTGAATGTTTTCTCCAGTTTATTGCTGATTTACCAACACCTAGGTACTATAAAACTAGTACAAAACATAAAATTTGGTGAGTGAATCTAATCAATTCATCACCTTAAAACAATCATTTAAATAACCTAAATCACAATGTTTGCTTGTTTGCTGATATTTGAGCTACATTTAAAATTACATGCCACTTAAAAACAGACAAACAAACAAACAAAAAATGTTATGGTGTCCATGCTTGCTCCTCCTCAGTAGCTTTCTAGATGTTAAAGTACTCTGACCGCAACTTTACTTTAGACTTCAATCTACTGTCAGACTCTACAACAAAGACTTTGCAGTTGACCACAGACAGACAGACAGACAGACAGACAGACAGACAGACAGACAGAGGTGCAATACCACTAAGTGTAATTTTTCTGACAACATAGTGTTCTATTCTATAGTATTTTATTCTATTTTATATAACATGTTATTCTTTGTATTTTATTCTATTCCATTATTTTTCCTCATTTTTGCTGCTGTAACTTTGCACTGTCCACTTTCTGCTGTGACACAACAAATTTCCGACATGTGGTACTAATAAAGGTTTACCTTATCTTATATATTGTATAAGGTGCAGTTTGACACTTCATTCAGCCTTCTTCACAACAGACTTTTGACATGTTACAGTAAGGAAAGCGCACGTATTCCTGATAGAGTATTTTTCCCTGAGCACTTTATATTTATTTCACAAATATTGTGCTCAAAAAGAATTTGTGAAAATTTTGCAGTAATTTGACTCAGATCATAATATAATTGGAGCGCGCATTATGTTTAAAATATTTTTTGAAAACATTGTTGGTTAAAACTGGGTCCACATCAGATCTTCTTTTCGTTGCTCTTTCAGGGTCACCACAACAGATCAACTGCTTCCATCTCACCCGATCCTAGCATCCTCTTCTATCACACAAAACCTCTGGATGTCCTCCTTCACTACAATCTAGAGGGTTGATGTGCCTGGCAGCTCATCTGCTCATGTCAAAATCATCTTAGCATTGCTTTTCCAACCTCCAGCTTGACCTGTTGGTTTCTTTGTGTAAGTACCACCACCTCCAAACCATACATTACAGCAGGTCTCACTAGTAACTTGTAAACATTCCCTTTCACTTTTGCTTGACTTCCAAAACATGTTTACTAACTTTGATAATTTACCTGCAAGCTGTAGTTCTGTGCAGATCTTGCGCTGAGCTATCCTTTCTGAAAGAAACGCCAGGCGCTTGGTGTCTTTAAGGCGAGATGCCATACTGTACAGCAATGTACCCATGGCTTTGTCCACTCCTGAGGCGCCACTGACACCTTGGGCCTATTGAAAACAAAGAGGAAAGGTAAGAATTATTTGTCTCCTAATTCAAAGTGCATTAACAACAAATAAGGAAATTGCTATTAATCACAACTTTTCTTATGTTGACCCTCGGAGCCTAATAAAGAAACTAATGGATAGTCTACATTACAGGGGTCACCAACCTGGTGCCCGCGGGCCGAACTTCTCACCCTATCTCTAAGGGAGAGTCCAGCCACCCTTCGGAGGAAGCCCATTTCTGCCGCTTGTATCCCCGATCTCGTTCTTTCGGGCACTACCCACAGCTCGTGACCATAGGTGAGGGTAGGGATGTAGATCAACCGGTAAATTGAGAGCTTTGCTTTTACACTCAGTTCTCTCTTCACCACAACAGACCGATGCAGCGTCCGCATTACTGCAGCCGTGGCACCGATCAGTCTGTCGATCTCCCGCTCCCTTCTCCTGTCACTCGTGAACAAGACCCTGAGATACTAAAACTCCTCCACTTGGGGCAAGAACTCGTCCCTGACCCGGAGTGGGCACTCCACCCTTTTCTGGCTGAGGACCATGGCCTCAGATTTGGAGGTCCTGATTCTCATTCCCACCGCTTCACACTCGGCTGCGAACCGTTCCAAGGCGAGCTGGAGGCCATCACTTGATGAAGCCAACAGAACCACATCATCTGCAAAAAGCAGAGATGAGATTCTGAGGCCACCCAAGTTAAAGCCTTCTGCCACGGTTACGCCTAGAAATTCTGTCCATAAAAATTACGAACAGAATCGGTGACAAAGGGCAGCCCTGGAGGAGCCCATCACCCACCTGGAACGAACCCGCTTATTGGCGGCTATGTAGACCAAGCTCTTGCAACGGTTGTACAAGGATCGAATGGCCCGTAGCAATGGGCCATTCGAGCACCCCCACGGGACACCCCGAGGGACACGGTCGAATGCCTTCTCAAGGTCCACATGTAGAATGGTTGGGCAAACTCCCATGCACTGGATAAAGAACTGATCCAGTGTTCCACGACCGGGACGAAAACCGCATTGTTCCTCCTGTATCCGAGGTTCGACTAACGGACGAAAAAAAATGTTTATTATTAAATATTAGATCAGCGCTAGCTGGTCTCCATGGAAACGGCTGCCATAATCAGTGTCTTTACATAAATGAATATCATTAATTATTAACGATAACATATGATTAAAGTTAAATTGAGGAAATTTGTTATTTCAGAAGTGTGTGTCAAACTGGTAGCCCTTTACATTAATCAATACCCAAGAAGTAGCTCTCACTTTCAAAAAGGTTGGTGACCCCTGGTACAACCAACTAAAGAAAAATGAAAGTAAAAGTGTTAACTATAGGACAACGTACACAAAAGTTAAAAGAAAGACAGGGTAGGTATATCTAAAACTATAACTAGAGTAACATAAATAAAAGAGAAACAGAGGCTGTATACAGCTGAGGTACACAGGCAAGTGTCAGTCGTTCTCCTACAGATGTGCCTTCAGATAGTTGCGTTACCCCATAAGCGTTAGGACCAACCTGAGTAACTGCCTCCTTCAGAGAAGAACTCAGCGATTCATTTTTCAGCGTTTCTGTCGCTTTCTGCTCGCTGAGTCCAATGGACGTGAAAAGTGTCAGCGTATCTGCCATTATCCCGCCGAATTCACCGGTTAAAATCGAAACAGCACAGACACGCCACCGCCACACACGACTTTGCTTCCCAAAGAGAGACCAGGAGCCACTTCCTCTGAAAAAAAAGAAAGAAGCGAAGTACAAAGATTATTAGCCAATAGAAAGCTGCGGATTTAGATTGCACTGACCAATCGTGAAGAAGATTTACCAAGCTTACCGCCTACTACGATCGTAAGAGCCAATCAAGATTTGTGTTGACAACAGCGAGGGATGGGTTACCGGAATCTGGGTGATGTTGCATCAGATTTATATTTTAGTAATTCCTGACAATATTAATTTTTGAGGATCATTACTTGTTATCTATACTAGATAATATTTTAAACAATTAATGCAAAAAAAATCTATACTTTTCACAACTTTTCATATAAAATACGTGCGCCTTTCCGACTCAGAGTAAGGTCTTTGTCGTCCAAGTCCACCATATGCCAAAACAACTCCGCGAAAGTTATTTACTCGAATAGCTTCCAGGAAAATACTTATGTATTTATTACTGTAACCTACCACACACGCCGGATTACACGTCTACGCGTTTAAAAAGACTTAACTTTAAAGCTTGTTATTAACCACTAAATAGTCAATTGAGAAACTGTAAACAGCAGAATTATGGCCAAACATGCGGTGCTGTCATCTGGATCACATATGTGGAGATCTATGTCTTGTTCAAAGTCCGAATTGCGTCTCGATCTCACTCTTGCATGTGGACAATCCTTCCGGTAAGATGGGCAAGGTCACATCCAGCTATTAAATATCAAATGCATGTTGAAGAGATTTAAAGTCTTTGAATTAACTCACATCCCATTCCCGCAGCTGGAGGGAAACATCAGAAGGACACTGGACCGGTGTGATGGGTGGGCGTGTTTGGACTCTGACCCAAACAGATGAGACAATTTGGTACCACGTGTACAAAAACCAGGACAAGCAGAAGGAGGGAAGTAACAGGAAGAGAAGAGTTGGTGTTTCTTTCTTGGACAAAAATATAGCAGAGAAGAGATTCAAATGCGCTCCAAAGAAGAATGAAGATGGGCCTTTGGCTGTTTCTTCAGTACAGAATAGAGAGTTGGACGAAGAGATGCTGAGAGATTACTTCCAGCTGGATGTGAAGATGGGGGATCTGCACAAGGAGTGGGGAGCAGCAGATTGTCACATCAAAGGCATTGCAGCTGTCTTCAGAGGTCAGTGTGTGAATTTGTGTTTGTACAGCCTTGCTACTGCATATCACTTATTACAGAGTAAGGCATTTCTCAAATGCTATGTGTTATTACATTTCATTAATATTTCTTTTTTTTTTTTTCTTTCCTGCAGGTGTGCGAATGCTGCGCCAGGACCCCACTGAATGCCTATTTACTTTTATTTGCACCTCCAACAACCACATCTCTCGAATTCAGGGCATGGTGGAGAGACTGTGTCAGGCTCTGGGCTCCACCCTATGCCAGCTTGATCAGACCTCATACCACGACTTTCCTTCCCTGTCTGCACTTGCAGGTGCTTTAAAAAATTTGCCACAGAACTCAAATCTATGTTTGTAGTCCTCTCAAAAGCATTACTGCCAGATGATGACAATCCCAAGAGTCTGAAGATATTCATCCCACTATTTTCTATTAACATTAACTGATGAATTAAATTTTTTTTATATTACTTTTTTGGCATTTGCCTTTAATGATAGTAGAAACAGATAGGCAAGTGGAGAGAGAGATGAAGACATACAGCATTGGGCCTCAGGTCTGGCTGCTGTCTTCTGGTTATATGGCATATGGTCACCTGCTCACTAAACCAGCACCCAGTATACATCTTTAATTACTTTAAAAAAACAAGAATCAGGTGGACAAGTTTGAATTTAACTGTGTCCAAGTGTCAGCTGTTAATTTGAGATGAGGTTGAAGAATTTGGAGGTAGTCCCTCTCTTTCATTAGTTCATCCACTTTGTGCAATGTACCAGTATTATTGGCTGCAAAACAGACCCAGAGCATGATGCTGCCAACACCATGCTAGACAGATGGTACAGTGTTTTTAGGTATGAAAGCCTCACCTTTACTCCTTCAAACATATCTACTGTCATTGTTGCCAAAAAGCTCAATCCTTGTCTCAACTGACTATAAAACACTTCCTGCAGATGACAGTTGGTGTGTCCACGTGGGCTGCTGCAAATTTCTGAACTTCCTAGCCAATTTCTTCTCATCCAAGGGTCACAGTTTGGGTCTTCTTCCAGACCTTGACAAAGTGGTCCCACATCTGGAAAAAGAACAGTTCAAAGAAATCTTTAAAAGCCCCAAATTACCATGACATTCATGCCCATGATAAGTTTGTGTAAACTTCTGACCTATGTTGTGTGTTGTTTTATTTACTGTTCTTATCAGACAGCAGCATAGAGGCACGTCTCAGGGATCTTGGTTTTGGATACAGGGCTCGGTTTATCCAGCAGAGTGCGAAGCAGATTTTGGACAACCATGGGCCCCAGTGGATTGAAGGTTTACGCAGTGTCCCATATCTAGAGGCTCGTGATGCTCTTCGTAATCTTCCTGGCGTTGGCACAAAGGTATAGCAAACATTTTTTTTGGCAGAAAAGGTAAAGGAAATGTGATACTGCTAACATACAATCAAGGCTTTGTGTCATGTTTTAGGTGGCAGACTGTGTATGTCTGATGTCCCTGGATAAGCCAGAGGCTGTACCTGTTGACACCCACGTGTGGCAGATTGCTAAGCGTGACTATAAATACGCTGCCAACAATGGACAGAAGAGTATCACAGAGAAACTAAACAGAGATATTGGTCAGTATTCACAAACCTGTTTAGTGGTATGGTTTAAGCCCTGATTTTAAACACTGATAATAAAATGTTCAATCTAATATTTCTACACAGGAGATTTTTTTCGAAAGCTGTGGGGACCCTACGCTGGCTGGGCGCAGTCTGTGAGTGTCAATTTCTGCACACTCTCTGTCTCTTATAGCAGGTCCACTGTAACCACAGAGTGTCTCTCTTGCTTCAGGTTTTGTTTTGTTCGGACCTCAAGAAGTTCCAAAGCCTCAAAGAGACGGCACAACTAAAGCAACCAGTGAAAGAGGAAGAGGGTGAAGAGGAAAAAAATGCCACGCAAAAAGACGAAAGTAAAAACTGAATGTACTGAAAACTGATGCTTGTTCAGCATCATGTGACGTGAAATGTGGAGATGATCTATCTTTCGGTCATTGTACATATCAGCGTGAATTTTTCTGAATTTCATCAAAGTTAGAATTTTATGGCTTTTACTCCATGGTTCAGTTTAAGTCATCAGGAGAATATTGGCACTTAGTTCCACTAAAACGTTGTCAGAAGTGGGCCCCTAGATGGCAGTACACAATGGAAGATGGTACTCTCCAAGACATCATATGGTGGGGGGATTCAGCTTTAGACAGTGTTTTAAAATCCAAGAACAAATTGCACTTTCTTCCTGGGTGAATGATTTCTCTCAAGCCTCCTGGCTCTTGTTACAATATGTACTAATGCGTCATGGAAATTGTGTGCACGCCGGTAAAGGTCACAGCATGGCAAAGTGTTGCTGTGTTTCTTTAAAATGCATTCCTTACACCAAAATAATATTTCTGTCTGTTAGCTCATAAAATGCAATTAGACTGGGCTGCTGTGAAGTGCTGTAGGGTCTGTATGTTATGTATAGGCACTGGCTGACTGTGTCAGCTGGTCTTTTTATAGCAGGGATTGGAGTTATCTGCTGTCAGTGCTTGGGGTGAGTGTGACTGTCTCTAGTGACGGCATGTTCATGTCTCTTGGGCTGTCTGACTTCACTGTCCCTTTACAGCAATGACTATGCATTATTCTTGTTTCTTGAAATTATACGCAGCTGTATACTCTAGCGTGAAGCTCCAGAAATTATTTCTCATATGTATGCTTTAGGGTGTGGGTGCATCATATGCAAGTATGTCCAGTTCTGGCATATGTGCGCGCACTTGCGTGTGTGTGCGCGTGCGTACATCCATAGAAGTGTTTTATTTGTGCAGCCATGTGAGTTAATGAATATGTGAGTCAGCTTTCATTCCCATTCCAGTTGAGCTGGGCAGAAGCTGGGCCCCAACTTTAGGGCAGAGCCACACTAAAGAAGAAAGGCAGAATAAAAATAGAGCCGAGAGAAGCAAAAATTATTAAAAGAGCACAAAGGGGAGACGGGTGAAAGTACGCTGGAGGTAGGGGCAGGATTTTCAGTTGACACACAAAGGCTAGAACAACACAACAGTGGCCTCTGTATTATGTAAGAGATGGGTCTCAGCTTGTGTTCTGTCCTTGGGGCATTGTGCAGTTGAAAGGACATCTCCGTGTCCCTGCTTTCTGTAATAAGAAGGTCATTACTTTTCAGAAGCACCAGGGGGCACCATATTTGGAGCTCAAGTAAATGAGGAAGGCCTAACTCTATTTCCTGAATCAGATCATAGGCTGTATATAGCAGCTTGTTTTTATGGTTCCAGATCTACAGAGAAATCCGGGAAACCTGTTGTCATATCAGACTCGCTTGCAATGCATGATACTGATAAATTATACTACTGACTTTTCTCTTATGTACGCACATTCATAGATTTTAATCTGATCCAGTACGTAAGCTTTGGCACACTTGCATAGTTAGTAGTTTATACCATAATTATATACATAGACCTAATTCACCTGTGATTCAATTGAATTTTGCAGGTTTCGTCCAGGTGGTTATAAATCAAAACATCTTACAGCAGGAAATGATAAACCGCAGTATAAAAAATGGGTCTTCTGTATGGATGGAAACAACGTTGTGCTGGCACACTTTTATGTATGTCTGAGTTGATGCTGGATGATTAACGTTAGCAAACACTGCACTGTTTTAATTAGAGACAAGCTCTTCAGGTTCTGCAGGACATTTGAGCCTCAGTGTATATTTGTCTTTTTTCCCAATTCTTAAGGACACAACATTCAGATATTGTACATTAGCTATAGAATTTTTTTTTTTAGCCCTCTGCTTTTTCAGTATTTTTTAAGGACATGCTGCTCACCATGCTGACATAGCCCAGGTTTTCAGGTAGTAGCTCTTTGGAAATCTTTGGGAATTTGACGCCAGTGGCATTTTTTTGTGGATTCGGTGAAAGAAAAATTGCAACAATTGATGTGTTTTTGTAACAAGTTGTTAGTAACAAAGTGAAGAAACTGTTTTTTATTCCTGTTTGTTAAGTTGTCTGTTATTTGTAGTCACAACACTGGTTCATCCCAGTTGAGTTTTTTTGTGCTTTAATGATTCAGAGGTTGGTGTTAAGTGGTTTAACAAATAAAAAAACATTTCTCTGGAAATATTCAGGTACAAGGGATTGAAAATGAGACTGAAAAAAAGTGAAAAAGCAGCCAATGTCCAAAGAAAATCTATGAAATACTCTCCCTGAAGAACTATTGTACAGGCTCAGTACTGTTTTATCCCAGCTCTGATTCAGTTTCTCTGTGGTGTGAGCTCAAACGTGGTCTCTGTGTACTTTACCTCCACATTTTCTGTCTCCCACTAAAAATGATGGATGTTATTATTTCTGATTAGTTACAGGCAGTATTATATAACAGTATCTGACAGACTACCTAAACTGGATCAAATTTAAAGAGAACTGTGTTGATTTACTAGATGTGGTGAAATCTAATGCTGCTGGAGGCAGCTGTGATGGACACGATAGCAGTCCCCACATGGAAGTCTGATTTGGGGGCCCAGAGATGGGGAGATTATTCTTTAGAGTCTAGACAATCCTATGGGTGAAGAGAAGCCACAGAGAGAAAGACTTTGAGCACAGAGCCGGCAGCGGTGTTTTAGATCTTAAGCTTTTCTGACTCATGAGTGTGTGGATGGACGTTAGCATATGAAGGCGGTGGCTGTTCTTAATGAAAGAGGCTTATTTTTTAGAGAAAATTATTACTTTCTACCATCTGATGGGATCTCTGCTTGACTTGCTACGACTAAGGTTTAATCCCTGATAAATTGGAAGGAAGAAACAGGTTGTCTGCTCCAGGGTTATATTTCAGCACCCCTACCAGTATCAATTCAAATGACTAAGTGGAACGTATTCACCGCATTCCTGTACAAAGGTGGTATAGAAATATGGGTGTGGGGTAGCAGGAGCTTGATGTGTGGTTCAATGTTTGCCATTAAAGGCAAACATTCCTTTTTAAGAATAAGTTAATTTAGTGAGATTTAATTACAGCTCTCCTCTGATTGTTTTTAATACCCACTCAAAATCTCTCATATGATTTAATGGCTCCCAGCTTCATATACATGTAATATACATGGTTTGCTTGTTTTAACGGAACAGATGTTGTGGATGTTAAGCATAGTCATGCAATTTGGGTCATTTTATTCTCAGTCAAGGAAAATTATAATTATTTAACTGAAAATGAGAACATGTTTTCTCAGGGTGGGTCTCGGTTTTTGTGGAGGACAATCAGTAATGTGATACTTGTATAAAAGCAAATGTAGAGGTATGTCTCGAGCAAGTGAAATCTTCATGTTTAGACAGTTCAGGCGAAGACGACAACCAAGACCACACCTGGCGAGTCTTTTCTGTGTCAGCTGCTATTAAATGCTTGTGAATACTGTGTGTTAATGTCTAATGTGGAGAACCGTTGAAAAGACACTTCTTGTTGGGGCATGCCTTTAAAAAAAGAAGAAGAAACTTTCGGTTTAAACTCAACATTGTGACGTGGGAAACCGACCTCTTATGGAGCTTCTGAACACCAACGAGGTCCCGCCTGTTCAAAGTTCAGAGGAGAGAAAGCGAAAGCATCTAAGTATTTTATTTTTGTTTGTTCACATACACAACATCACAATGATAGAAATACATCGTTGCTAACAGGAATACCACAGCCTCCACATGAATACTGCATGAAAGAAGCAAGAAATATAAAAAAACGATATGTCACGTCGAAAGAAAATATAAATACAAATGTATCTAAATTTGAATTTCAGCTTCTTTTTAAATAATAAACAATAAGCAAACCCCTTATAAAACCTTTAATGAGACAAAATTGGTATGAAAATATTTCAGGGAAAACTTGGCACTTTAAAAAAAAAAAGAATATATTTTTTTATGTACTACCCCAGACCTTGATCATACCCCTGCTGTGTAACCAAGGCTGGAAATTACAGCATGGTCAAAGAGGTTCATTATGTAAATATGTTATGATGAATAATTATTACATGCAGTTAAAGTGACAAACTGGCAAACTTTGCGGGGTGTACCCTGCCTGCCTTGTTGGCATAAGCTCCCACTCATGTACCTCACAGTGGTTTGGTCCACTATAATTCCCTAAATCCTTACATTGAAAGCTGTAAACAAAGAATGTGTGAGACACTGCTATTTACATTTACGTCTAGTAGCAAAATGACACATATTCACTCTTGTAACCACACTATATTTTATTATCTATTACAGGGCAGTTGTGTAATTTGTTTTTGTGGAGACAGGTGGTCTGTGCATATTAAAATCATTATCCCTCATGACATTTTTTTCTAAAGTTTTATTTGGGTTTTTTTTTCTCCTCCTGTTTGTTTGGACTCCCTTGTGCCACCTGATTGCAAATATTCTGGAAACACCCCTGGGTCTCCATGTGTGGTAGGAAGCGAATTAAATAAGAGAAAAGGTGACAGACCCAATAAGAATATATCATACTGGCCATAAATTATAATAAATGTGTAAACTGAATCCCCTACTTACATCAGACAATTCAGGCTATATAGTACTTGCGATACACAAAAAAATACCTGCTGTACTTATATTCTAATCAGGCTGACACCCATTGCCCAATCTTCTATATTTGGTGGGTACTTTAAAGTATGCAGGGTTAGGTTACTCATTCCCTACCTGGATTAGATATAATCTGTAGTGTACAATAATGTGATAACAATGCAGAAATGTCTGCGCGCCACCTGTTCAAACCCTTATGTGTCTCCTGCTTGCTCAGTAATAATGTAATGGCATTAGGAACAATCCTCTGAGCTGCACAGGATATTTTAGGACTCAGATGTACTGTCCAGACAATATAGAGAAAGTGACAAATACACAGGTGATTGGGAATGAGACCTGCTCCTAAGCAGGATTAATGTCTGCAGTAAACTTGTCAACTTATGTCTGTGTTTGGTCTCAGTCACCGCAAAGCTACAGCCTCAACAGCATGTCCAAACTAGAAAATGTTTTGTTTATGCAAGAGAGAGACAATCAGGGGAGGGGTGGGTGAAGGAAAGGCACCGAGCCAGAGTGCAGCACGAGGAAACTGTATCAGCTTGGCTCAGGCTGCCTTGCTCCCCTCTACAAAAGCCCGGCTGGCTGGAGGGCAGTGAAGAGGAGCTGGAGGCTAGAGTTTCATGCACCGAACTGACACTCTGTACTTCACAGAGAAATGTCAGGTGTATCCTCACCTGTCCACCCAAATATGAATCTGTTTCCACTCCTCTTCCCGGCCACGTTACCGTCTAGGTTTAACGCATAATAGCTAATTTTCAGCTATAATCCGAGGAAAAACCCCAGAACCTGGATACTACAGCAAGCTGTGTGATGATGTCAGTGGCAGTGTCGTCATATTTCCACTGGGCATCGTCTAAACACGCTGCTTTGTAAAGGTAGACGAGGTGACACGGAGCTCAGTTTCAGCCGCGCGTCCTATTGCTATTGCGTAACAGGCGTGCCAAACGAAAGGTTGGCAGGTAGGCAGTCGCGTTTATCCGCTTTTGAGAGAGGAAAAAAATGAGAGGGAGGGAGCGATCTGGAAAGAGATGGAGCAGTCGGAGGGGGCGTACATCTCCTCAGTCGCTCGTGGCTAGAAAGCTGGCAACGATACAACGCTGCTGAAAAGCAACCTCTCTTTGTGCCCATAGAAGACCGGTTTGAACCTCCACCTCCGGCGGTTGTTATCCTGCGTTTGAGATAGGACGACACCTTTGCTTTCACTTCAGGATGTCCTAGTCCTGATATCCCTGCCGCAGCGGACGCCATCGACTCGGAGCCTCGCAGACCCGCAGGTACGTTTGTTTGTTGCTTGTAACGGACAAACCTTCACGGAAACAGTTGCTGGTTGACTGCTATGCGGCGACACGTCTTTGCGCAGTGATGTGCGTGACGCTGTTTCTACCTGTGCCGCGATGTCAGCCGTTGGCTCTCGTTTACAGGCGAGCATACGCTGCACGTTTATCTTTGCCCTTTACCTGTTCCTGGTTTCCTGTGCGGTTCTGAACTTTATGTGCGAAGTTAGATGGAGCATTGCCTTATCACCCCCATCTCACATCGTGTAAGAAAAAGCGGCAGTTTGGCGGAATTTTGCCAATTAAAGCCATCCGCGACCGCGTGCCCGTGTAGTCAGGACGGTAACGTCGTTACTACTCGTTGCTCATCATAACTAACGGCAGTGAAATATACACAGTTGGTCTTAAATCACCCCTATCAAGTAATAATAATAACTGGGACATAATCCAAAATCCCTCAAACGTAAAAGGAAATTGTTTAAGCTTAATAGGCGGTAAGCATACAAAAAGGCTGTTTTCTTTGATGACACAGCAACAAGTGGAGTGGACCCTGTTACCTCTTTATTTGGCCCTTGCTGCCAGGTGCTCGACATGTGTTTTTAAGTGTGTTTACACAGGATAGCAGGCTCTTCCAACAAAGGCATATGCGCAAAAGCGCTGCGGCCCTTGTTTGGATGGTCTGGATTCACACGCATGCCTCATCGGGGTTTAAGTGGAAGATGAGAAGGAAGAAGTGGAGAAACCGCGCCGATGCGTATCTCAATGAGCTGCTCCAGAGTGCTGGTGGATGTAGTCGAGCAGAAAAAAATGCAACAGTAGAGAACCAACACACCCTCATCTGTTGACAAGGAGAAAAAAAAAGGCTTATTCTTTTCCCAAGAAGCGCAATAAAGACTCTTGCGTGGGACAATAAAGCCCATAAAAGGTGCATTATAACTACAAGTAGTCGCTTATACTCGGCCAGAGAACTTTAAACAAGCAGGACAGTTAAAACATCCCATAATTAGACAGCCCGGAACTGTCAGCCTTTTGGAAAATACGGCATAGCTTAAGATATTAGTGAAGTATTCATCCCAGAAGATGATCTGCCCACATCTCTTATATGGGTGCAGATCCTTAATATCTGTGGGAAGATGAAAGATGCAATAAATGCTTTGTAACTATAAATCAAAGATATCCATGCAGATGATACAGCAGGTTTTGCACACAACCTGCTTGCAAACTCAGTAATTTGCCACACAACACAGTTTTATTGCATGCAGCTGTAACAGTGTGAATGTCTGGGGTTAAAGTAAAGCTGTGGTTCAGTAAAAGGCCAACAGTTTATGACTTGCGATGCCTGCAGTTTGTTTTCCTGAAAGTGTTTTGCGGCTTGACACAGTTTGGCAGTAATCTCAATCTGTCATCAGATTCGCTATCTTTCAGGGCGTGTTTAGTGTTTAATGTGTGAGTGCTAATATGAAATTAAGGTTTCTCTCAAGTTGTGAATATTTGTCCAATCTGGTTGACGTCTTCTCCATTGTCACCTGCCAAAAGTTAATATTCCAAATCTGTGTTTCATTTTTGTCTATCTAGATGTGTGTTTTTGCATGTGTGGAGTGCAGTTAAGGGCCTTAGCCTTTATGCCTGACCTTCAGCCTTTGATCTGTGGCTCGTGTAAAGACGGAACATCACTCAAAGATGTTGTGGGGCTCAGCAATTTTAAGCGGGACATCCGCTTCAACTGGGGATCAAAGACATAGGCAATTGGTTCAGGACCCTCGTCTCCTCATATAGCATGTCCATGGTGTGTGGTCGTAGTGCTGTAGTTCTCCCCCCGAGAGAGGCATCTTTAACAGGCTGTAGTTTGTATCAAGAGATAAATGGATGGTGTTAGTCTGAAGCCGAGGTCTTAAAGTTGGGCGACCTCACCTGGAAAGTTTTCTGGAGAATCTATAATGTATGTAAAGAGTTTTGTCGTGACTTTAAATGTATCAAAATTGTTTAAAAATATCAGTTTGGGGACATTTTAATAAATACATTTTATGTGGTGGCAAGTTGAGAGTCGTTTGTAATCCATATGTTGTTTTAAGTGAGGAATTTTTTTAACGGTCAAACCAGCGACCTCCCCCACCACTTGCATACCAACGTAACCACACTTACTCCCTCTTTCATTTCCCCCCTCACACTTTTTCTCTCTCTGTCTCACATACACACTAATTCACACACCCTGCTTCACAGTTTTCCCTCTCCATCCTCCAATATACAGTACAAACAAGTTATACATCTGTAGAGTATGCTGATGTGTGAGCAGTAACACAGTGACGCACCAGACTCTGGTTGTTCATTCAGTCTCTTACTGTCTTTCTACAAGTTACATCTTTTTTAGGTTTTCTTCACATGAGATTTTCATTGGGAGTGGCCAGTTACCAAGCAAATCTGAGATGGTTCGGGTATGTGGAGAGGAGGGGTAGTGGATATATTGGATAAAGGAGGTTTAATAATTAGCTGCCGGACAGAGGGAAAAGAGGAAGACCTCAGAGGAGGTTCATGGAGGTTGTGAAGGAGGACATGCGGAAGGCTGATGTGACAGGAGAGGATGCTTGGGATAGGGTAAGATGGAGGGAGATGATTCGCTGTGTTGACCCCTGAAGGGAGAAGCTGAAAGAAGAAGAAGAGGGTTTTTCCAGAATCATCCATAAAAAAACTTTAATTCTTGGCCGAGTTCTTCTCTGTGCATTAATACTGATAAGTAAGCCTTCTTCACAAGATGCTCACGTCAACACTGAATGTTACAAGTCAACTAAGAGATCAGAGATCTTTGTCTATAGTTGAGAGGCCTACCTATACGGACATAGCACACATAAACAGATTGAGACTAATGTTTGACCATGTTTGATTTTAAGCAATATGAATGGCAGTGGCAGTAAGCTCATTACTTTGTTTTTTTTCCACTAGCACCACAGTGAGGTTGACATTTTCAGTTATAAGTGAAGTATCGCGCCAACTACTGGATGGCTTGTGATTAAATTTGACATATTTCCCTTTTAGACTGATTTGCAACAACTCTTGTAGACACCCCTATGTTTCCATGACACCGTCAGGCAACCCTGTAGTTATTCCAATAGGCCGTTTTTTATGAAACCATGCAAAACTAATGACATCAGGTTCAGCTTTTTAGTTTTACAAATACTAGCATTGTAGCTATAACATTGTGAGCATGTTTGTATGTTAACAATTTAATTCAGTAGGAAAAATTAAGCTACTGCCTAAGTGCCTTAAAGCTACATTCTGTCTGAAGGCCACTAGATGAGGACAGCTCTGGTTGCAAGAAAGACTTCCAAAATGTCTTTCTAGTGCTTTTCTGCATTTGTGGGTTCAGTCAAACCATTTGTGATATAATGGACAAAAAAAATATTTGTTTTGCAAATTTTGGTCATGCTGTGTTTCAAAATTAAGGATGATTTGTGGTATAAAACCGCATAGCCAGTGAGCATGAGATGTTTTTAGAGTCGGACTTGAAAAAGTATTTTAAAAAACAGCAACTTTGTAATATGTAATTTTGTTTGTACAGTTTTTATCTTTTAAGTTCTTTTTGTAAATCGCATAAATCTAAAAATATTGGAGCATTTTTAGATTTAGACAGTTCTGGTATGATAAGCGCATATAGAGCCACAGAGTATTACAATATGGGTTCACAGATGACCCCACAAACAGCCTGGTTACTTGAAGGTATTAGTTACTGAGAATAAAAAAACACATTTTCTATACAAATCTTTTCAGAAGAACACACTTTTAAACGAGCCATCGTATAAGACTATCACCTAATAAAATCCACTCTAAATGGATTTAAAAAAAAAGTGATTTAATTTGGAACGATTCAAGTAAACACAAGTGCAAATCAGACTTTGATGTCTGAGTGCTCACTTTCAGCACTGGACAGTTTTCTATACTCTGTCCTGATGGACATGTCGCACCAAGAAGTGTGCTACCTGACAATTGCACATTAGACTGAAATACACAAATCCTTCTGACCACAGTCTTGCACTGAAATGTCCACTCAAATCAGTGGAAATGTTGCTCTGCCAAACTATCTTCAATCTGGCAGCAAGGGAGAGAGAACATAACCAAGAAAGAGGGGGATTCTCCAAAGACTTTAATGCTCAAACTGCCCCCGCCCGGTTCCCTACACAAACTTTAAGCAGTAGCTTGTCATATTAATACATTACTGTAGACATGACTTCACAATTGCAATGGTTAATAACTGATTAGTAACAGCTGTTGTAGTACTGAATCATATGATTGTATAATCAGCAGTTCTATACTGTGGGCAAGGAGTTTACAGTAATCTTCAGGTTGTTGCATGCTGCTGTACTATTGGATGTATAATCCATGGGCATTTCCTGCTCTGGACAAAGCACACATTGTGCAGGAAAGCGTGACGACATCTACACACCATGCTCAACACAGTACAAATGAAATACAGAGTGATGTGTTCTGTCTGTGGCCCCCGGGGGCTGAACACGATAAAAATACTCAGAGCATGCACACATCTGCCTTCCCTCCATGGACAGTCACATGCGCCGTCTTATTTGTGTATATGTGTGGACTGTGTGCTAAAGATGGGCTAAGAGGATACAGATTTCACACTAGCCCAGAATCGATGATTGCACTCATCTAGTCTTTGTAGAGTATATGCTTGTTCGTAGCCTTCGAGGAGGTGCCTTTCTGCCTAAATTTACCCCACTCGTATTAGTTCAGTGGAAATTCCTAGTCACGCTGCTCAAATGCAGTGAAGGAGAACATTTTTGGAGAGCTGCTTCAGTGTGTGTTACTGTGTTCTTTTGGACGATGTGTGGAGATGAGATTAATGCTGACAGTGTTTCAAATACAGCAGCAGAATGTTACTCCCTCGGCACTAAAGCCAAATGCCATTTGAGACTCATTATTCTGTTCTGTTTCCCCTCATACACACAGACTGACACATGCTGGTTTGCTTTTAGATCAAGATAATGGTATATTTACTAAACGCTATGTGGTAATAGTCAGGTTGTTCATGTTCTTGTGCCAGAGATTGCACACCTGCCAGTTAACCTCAGAAGAAAGGTGAGGTAGGATCAGTTTCTCCACATGGCTTCCTGGATAAATGGCCATGTCAGCTCTTCATAACAAACTCGTTAATCCTGAAACATAGTTTCTCTGTGACTCTTTTTTTTCTCAGATATTTATATCCCGACTATCTGCCTTCACCCAATCTTAGTCTAAATTTTACAGCTGTCACTGCTTTTCTCAGGCTTAATCTTGTCTCGGATCCCATTAACTGAGGCATGTCCAAAGTCCGGTGTGGGGATCAATTACGGCTCTAGGTCAGATCTTAAATGGCCCCTCGCTCCTGCCTTAAAATCTATTATTTATGGCCCGCCACCACAAACAGAATTAATAAAGTGTAATTTCTCTTTTCAGCTCATGGTGGCAGCACCATGCGGCGCAACCAATGAATGTATAAATGTTTTATAAACTCACACAATATACACAATAGTAAGCGTCGTTTAAAATTAACCTGAGATATTGATATTCAGCGGCTTCAGTGAAGCTACAGGTATTCCACACAACTTGATTTTTATGTTATTTTCACTCCATATGGGAACGAAAAGTAGATTTATTTTGTTAAGGCTTGAACTCCATCTCTTTATGCTTCACAAAAGGAAAGAAGAATTGCTGGCCCCTGGATGATTTTCCATTAATAAATATGGCACTCTTGGAAAAAAAATGTGGACACCCCTGCTTTAACTTATCACACCAGGCCTCCGTCTCCATCCCCCCTCTTGCCCAAACTCTCTTTGAACCACTTTCCTATCTCCACATTCTTACATCTATCGTCTTTTTATCCACAACTCATCTCTCTGTTGTTAGGACTCTCTCGGTATACCCTGTGCTAAACTAGCTCTAGCTAAATAAGGGATAAAAAGAAAAGAAAAGTAAAGAAAAGGGGGGGAAATTGGAGTTGGCCAAAATCTGACAAGACAGAGCAGAAGAGGTGGGTGAGACGGGAAAGAAAATAAACAGAGACTACTGTGAGTGGGTGGCGATTGAGATGTATAAGCACTTATGCTACCATACTCATTGACAGCTTTTTTATTTCTGAAGCTCCCGTGTGAGAAATTGTGTTTTGCAAAAGACCAGTATACGTTTCCTCACATATCAACAGTGTGTTCTCTCGCCCGTGGTGCAGACTCACACATACTTATACACATTTTCCATATACTCACACAGATTACTCACACACTGCATATGTTCATGAACACAAAATGAACGTCATCCGTGGTGTGGAGCTGCAGTAATTCCTCTGAGACCTAACCATCATGGCTGTGAATGGACCCTAGGTGATTCATCAGCAGCAGAATGAATTCGCCCATAGGCACCGATGTCTATTTTCTGTTCTTTCCCTCCTAACGTTTCAGCAGTAGTGTCCTGACTCTTATCCCTGAGGTTATCTCCTGCTGTGAGTCATAGGTAGAAAATGGTGTGAAGGGAGATTTATATAAGTAAGAGAGAAAGAAAAGGGGTGTTTTTTGGGGGGGGGATAAGAACAGCTTGTTTAGGGGACGTGCCTGCCAGCTGTTTGGCAAGATGACTCTTAGGATTGTGTAATCCTCAAGGGCCTGGGGGTTTCTACGTGTCACCGGGCTCCCTGAGCTTCACCACGCTCTGTGTTACAACTGTCAGCTTCTGGCGTCCACGAGTTAAACATAACAGCAAATAAAGAAAGTAGAGTCCTGATGCTTGGACTGAAGATTTTTAAGGAGAAAGAAACTGATACTCTCTCCAAAGAAGTATCAGTTTTATGGAACAGCTAGTGAGGACAAAAGTTAACAAGTCCATCTGCCACGCAGTAAAACCATCTGTGACTCGATTTTCTGTTCTGGCTCGATCATTTTAATGGTGTGACTTGTTATATAACCTACAAGCTGAACTTATGCTTTTATGTGTGGTCATTTGCATCGCCATGTGTCCCATGTCCTCTGAAACAAAACACTTTACCACACCCTGTGTGTCTGCTGTTGTCATGTTCCTAAAACTCAGTGGGAGTTTCATTGACCTAACTTCTGAATCAGAACAACAGACATGAGGACAAATTCTTGCTTCATAATTCCTGTTATGACGTGCTTCAGACTACTGCTGGTAAATGAATAAGAATACAGGAATCGCTACTTGGAAGTTAAACCTTGATTGATTGATCTGTCACAATATAAGTAGGTTTTAAAACACGTTTCCTGCACCTGCATGGTGTATCTGCATATTCACAGCGCTTCATATATCCGTGCTTGCGTAAGGTGTTTACGGAATTAACACAATTCCTGTTTTTCTCAGCAGAAACGCAGTGAAAGGATGGTGTGACAGACAGACTTCCAGAGGAACCAGTCAGTGCTTAGCGCTCAGAGGGAGACCATGGCTCCCATGTACCTCATGCTCCTGGCCTTCCTCACCTCCGTCGTCGATTTTGCCAATGCTCAGACCATCATTGGCTACTCCTCCTCCTTCTCTTCTCTGGACCTGCCTAGTGATTCTTCACCTCCACCAACCAAACAGACTCCTCGTTTCTGGCCATCTTTGCCTCCCAGGGGGCGCAGTGATGTGCCCATCAGAGTTACAGTACGGGACAGGTTAACAACTACAAATACAGTGGAGCAGAGGGAAAGACTCCATCCATCAGTGACACAGTTCAACCGCCCTCTTCAGTCTGCCCTTCCCACACAGAACCTTAGCAGTGGACTAATTGTAACCCAACCAACTGCCTCTAGGCCCAGAACTGACACGGCCAGTTTAGCATTCAGCAGGGCTTTCAGAAAGGGAGATGCTACTACAAAAGGCTCAACTCCATCGCCACTTGCGTTGAACTCTGCTGAAGTGGCTGAGCCTGCAGGCGATAAGTCAGTGACAGGAGCGAATCCAAAGGAGGAAGCAATTAAAGAGAAGCAAGGTGTTGATTCACAAGGGTTGGGATCAGGTATTGCTCCGACAGTAATGTTTGTGAAGGAGGAATCACCCGATCCTCTGTCAACAGTTGATGATGAAATGGCACAGTATCGACCACAGGCACAGACAGCAGTCTCTAAAGTTTCTGATGTAAAAACTCCACCACCGGACAGTCAGACTGTGGAGCCTCACCTGTTTGTGTTGACAACCACCACCACAACCAGCACCACCTCTACAACAGTAGTGCGTGAGAAAGTGATGACCCCACTGTCCTCTGTGGTAACACAGCAGACGCTTAAGACTGTGCAATTAAAAGGTGAGAAATCAAAAATTCTACATGAGAATCATAATCATGATTATGCTAGTCAGTATTAAGATTGGGATTATTTACTGAATCAGTTTATCTCAAGTATCTTATTTTCTAAAAAATTCTAGGTGAACTGGGACCAAACACTCCTTCCACTGACAGAGTTACTCCAAAGCAGGACTCTGTTGCTGCGATATTACCCCAACCCTCATCTACCGCGACTGGCTCTATTGCTAAACAGCTCCAGCCTGCAGCACAGCCGGTTACTACCCAAAGCAAGAAGAGTTCCCATTCAAACACCACAAAACTCCAAGTGACAAATACGTCTACACCCAGTGTGCTTCTTTCTGCTGTGACAGCTTCTTCCAAATCAACAACTCAGCTCAGCAAAACAGTACAGCAAGGAAGACATGCAGCAAGCACAACAGTGCAGTCGCTGAAGATAGGTAAGAAACAAGAGCCTTGTATTCGGTGTTTCCTGTGTCCTCTGGTAATTCAGAGTGAAATTATTTGTGCAGCTGGGACTTTTTTACTGGAAAAAAAAGTCTTCAAAGGAAGGGAATAGTAGACACACATTTCCATGGAAAGTGGGGTTGTAATGTGTGGGAAGACACAGCAAGGGAGGTGAGAGAGCAAGCTTAAGAGGAGGTGGGCGGAATTGCAGCCAGGCAAAGAGATAAGGGAAAAAAAGGAGGGGAAAGGGCCTAAAAAAGAGACTATTGGGAATAGAGAGTAGACAGGGGTGGGTGAAAGCAGAAGAAAGGTACTGGCATAGGAAATGCAGGGAGTGGAGATGTCAATGAAAACCAGATGCAGAGAGGAAAGCGGATGAAGTGAGAGGAGATGAGGAAAAGTAAATGGAAAAGGAAAAGCTTGACACGTGGGACACATGACCTAGTCTCTTAGATACCATAGGAATAACATTGTTATGACTTTTAAACAGCACGACTCTCCTTCAGCGCACCTTTAAAGGAACCGCACTCAGTGTTTTGTTCTGTAAGCGTGAGCCAACTCTTTTTCTTTTCAACATTAGCTTACGTTGGTTCAGCCAAAGCCATTTGGCCGCTCCTTAACCGTGACATAATGGGCAGGGGTCCGAGGTCTGTTTTGCTCCTTCATACTCAGTCATGACAGCGGTAGCAGCTGCTGCACTCATAATAAGAAGCAGAACACTGGCTAGTTCTATCATATGACCCTTAGTTTGTGCACGTACATTAAACCTGCAGAGATAGCCCGATGAGCACAAGCAACGATGTTCTCAAACTCAAAACCCATCTGTATAACAAACAGTAACATTAACTACCATAATGAAGACGGTTACAGTTATGTACACGCACACACTGGAAAGCTTCTCGAAGGAAAGTGGCTAGTTAGGCTACAGCACAAGTACGTAAATGAAAAGTCCGCCATAACTGTGTTTCTAGTGATTGTGGAAGCTTCATCAAACTCTGTGTCTCAGGTGGAGAAAGGGAAGACTGACTGAAGTGAAGATTCTTCTTGCATTTACTTGGGAAAAGGATTAAAAGTAAAATAGATTTTAAGCCTTTTTTAGTTTACTGGAGAAAACTGATCTGAAATTATAATAAAAATGTTGTGTTCACAGTCCCAAGACATGCAGTTAGTGGGGATAGGTTAATTGGAAACACTAAATTGCCCATAGGTGTGAATGCGGGAGTGAATGTTAGTGCGAATGGTTGTCTGTGTGTTATGTGTTAGCCCTGCGACAGACTGACGACCTGTCCAGCATGTACCCTGCCTCTCGCCCTAAGACTGCTGGGATAGACTCCAGCGCCCCCCACGACCTTGAAACGGATAAGCGGAAGCGAATTTATGGATGGATGTTGTGTTCACTGTTTTGCAGCCACTCCTTTTTCCTAATTGTGTTTGGGGAATATGCCTTTTTTTCATGTGTGAGTCATGTGACGATAAATTAACGCAGATTGTTAATACCAAAAGAAATCCTTTTTAAGCATTAATTTCAAGTGTGCTGCATATAATGTCAAGTAATTCTTGAAGTGCTTGCTGTAACAGGAACTACCACAAAGATGATTTTAAGTTCTTTGAATCTACATACCTGACTGTGGACTGATTTTGTCAGCACAGTAGATTTTCAGTAGTGCAAGATTCAATCATAAAACTTTATAGGTGTGTGCTTGAAATAGAAAAAAAACTCCTTGCCATAGATTTGTTTTAATTTCTAATGTATCCGTATCTTCCTCGTACGAGGTATCTTTATCCGTGTTCAAACATAAAATATTTTCAAAGGTGGGCGTGGTCTGAGAACTCACAGACTTCTTGGCTTGTGTTATCCAATCACATGGTGGTCTCCAGTTATTTTTCACCTCATTTCAACATGTGGACATATGAAGCCGTGTTGGCAGTGTATATGTGAAATAGAAAAAAAAAAAAAAACTCAAGGGCAGGGGTAGGTTTAAATGTATCCAGCTGTGTAATGTGATCACAACATCTGGAATGTGTCTGGATCTTGCTCCTGTTAAAAAAAAAAACAAACAAAAAAACTAGAGGAAAGTAAAGCATAGCGTTTGTATAAATAAAGAAGTGTGCCTGTGATCTATATGCAATGCTCAAGTATGGGAAGCATTTGCGTGTGCGTGCGTGTGTGGTAAAACGAGGCAGCAAGGGAGAGGAGTGAGTCATTATTTAGTGTGGCAGTTTTATGGTTGTCTTCTACAGGGTGAGGGCAAGCTTAAAGTCTTCCAAGCAGTTGATGGTTTGAGTGTTTTACCACTGATTGTATCATTCCACCATCCATCAGGTTTAAATGTGTGTGAAACAACTCCATATATTGTGTATGTTTACTGTCTTTTTAAATTATTTCTAAATTGTTACACTTGGTAGTATTGTTACTGTGATACTCCCCTGGCTTCTCCAGTGTTATATGTTTGTTATCTGTACACTGGAGTGGCTCACAAAGACCTCGGCGATGAATGAACATATGGTTATAATGTTGTTGTGTGTTTCGGAGTTATTCCAGGAGGAAAAAGTGGAGTGCCTTAAACAAACAGTGTGTCTGTGTGAACATGAGAATATTAAACGGGAAAGAGATACAGACAGAGATGTAATATTACCAAGATGTCTTGTCTCCTGAGGTCATTTTGTATTGTATAATAATGTGAACAGTAGTTTCCCTGGATCATACATGTATTGTGACACATCACTGAGTTACATAATAAAGATGTCCTTGTTAATTACATAATCTAATCCAATTAGGCCAGACAATTGCGTCCCTGTTATTCAGAGGAGCTCTTTTGTTAGTCAGATACATTTATAATATAAACAGGAGTATCGGCTTGCACTGCTGTTTTCATAGAATATTAGGGGGTTTTTGTGTGTTGTGATTGACATTGCAGCTTTAACACTGGTTTTGGAAGAGGTGCCTTGCCTTTGGATTACATATTTATGTGCATTTTCAGTAAATGATATTCAGTCTCTAGACCGAATATCTAGAGACTGATATGTGGTTTATGATATGTGGTTTCATAAACTGTGGTTTATGTATAAAAGCCACAGTGTTTTTATACAAAAACACTGTGGTTTAGGTTTGTTATTTCGTTACTTAGAGACAGTTATACATCTGATGGTAGTGAACAGATAGTGAGCAGGTTTTCACAGAGATGAGAGTGACAAGAAAACAAATGCTAATTGCAGTGGTGGACAGGCGATGTTGCCCCTCACCTTCTGGTGACCCTGAATTGGATAAGCGGCTGAGGAAATTATTTCAGAGATTTTGAAGAGAGAAACGTGGCACTCAATTTCCGGATTTTAAATATCGGCGATATCCACAACATCCAAGGGAGAA
>VURO01049831.1:0-10643 GCA_015108175.1 Pelvicachromis taeniatus | reverse complement strand
CTCCAGGATTTAAAAAAAAAATATATATTGGTTAATGATTTTAAACATGCATCTTTTATGATCTGGAGCCTGGAAATTAAAGTTGATTTGATTTCACAGTCCGAGTAGATAGAGTAGATAGAACTTGAACAATGCACCTCTGCAGAGCTGATTAGGTTACTCTGCACAACTGAAAGACTGTGATGGTGAACTAAACCCCTCTAGTGGTTGTCAAAGGTTCTACATATGTATTATTTTTAGATAAATGTCACTTAAGAGCATTATAGCATATTTTGTACATTTCAACATTTGAAAATCAAACTCTGTCTTTCTGTTTTTCCAGGGGTCTCTTCCAGTCTTACAGCAAGTGTGGTACCAGTCACCCGAGCACGGTTTGGTCCCACATATCAGAATGGTATTATTCAGAAGAACCACTCTCATCAGCTATGGAGGAACCTTCACCCTGCTCCTTATTCCACTTCTGGTCCAGCTTCCTCTCCCAGTGCCAATTCCTCACCTAATGCCACACTCCTTTACTGGGGTGATCTAAGCCGGACACTTGCTTTCGCCTGGGAACTTCATGTCTACGGATCTGCAAGCCTCTTTCTCTTGCTGTTTGCTGGAGCTGCTCTTGGCCTCACACTGTCCCCTGGCGCAAACTGTCCTCATCGTGGCGCTCTTGCACTGGCCAATGCTCTGCTGTTTCTGGTGGGAGGCCTCAGAGCAGCTCTGTTTCTCATTGATCCCTATGGCACACGAAATTTCCTCCCTCGCCCTGCAGTTACAGCCATCTACAACCTGCCTCTGCACCTCCTGGTATGGACACATGCTACCCTGGCACTGCTGGCACTGAGGGTGGCAGGAGTAAGTGCGCTACCCTCAACCATGGAGCGGCCTCCTCTGGTGGCTGTGCTGACTGTGTTGCAGTGTACCCTGCTGCTGGCAGCTGATCTGCTCTCCCCAGCCCTCTCTCCTGTGGTGCCTGTCACCCTACAAGTCCTGTCCCTGTGTTGGGGTCTGGGTCTCTGTCTGGGCTTTCTTTGTTATGTCTTCCCACGTATACGCTGCCCTGCTGTTCCTCAAGCCGGAGTTTCTGAAGATGTACGGAGAAAGGCCTGGACGGGGAGCAGGAGAATAGGAGTGATTCTGGGAAGAGTTCTGGCAGTGTGTGCAGTTCTTGGGGCTTTATGTTGTGGGTTGCATGTCCATGCTACCTTGTGGCTCTATGGACTGTTAGGTGACTGGACACGCTTCAACTGGGGATGGTGGCTAGTGCACTTCTGGGCCCGGCTCCTGGAGCTAGCCTGGGGGTTCTCCCTGCTCCTCCTGAGTTCGTGGGTGTTCTGGAGGCCCCAAAGTTGTCGTGGAAGGGAAGAAGGTGGCCAGGATGGAAGAGCAGCAGGAGACCTGGCATCCCCTGGTCATTCTGTAGGCTCCCCTCAAACACATACCTGCTGGTCCAAGATAGTCCAGAGCCTGAAAGGTAAGCCCTGTAGGAAGTCTGACAGTAATGGTGTAGGGGGAGGAGGAGGAGGAGGTGGAGGAGTAGGAGAAGTGCCTAACAACTGGGCTGGCCAGGAGCGTCCTGGGGCTGATATCAGCAAGAGTCTGATTAGAAATCAGAACCACGAGCAGGCCGTTGTACAGCCACATGTCAAAGACAGCAACCGGGGAAGGAACCACAGGGGCCACTCTGCAGAGCGAGGCACATCAGACAGCTCTACTGGCTCCCTCCTAAGACTGCATGCATTTGGCCAGCCTCCTCAGCGCTCAGTGAGCGGCAGCCTGGATCAGGATAGGGATACTTCCCTGTCTTTCTATGAGTTTGACCTGCGGCCACCCTCCCCCATCGACCTGACCCGCAGCATCGATGAGGCTCTGCACAGAGAACACCTGCTTGAAGGAGGCAGCCTGTTTCATCCTTTGAACCAGACCTTACAGTCCCCTTCCCCAGGCTCAGGGGTCAGTCAGGGGCCCTGGCTGCGCAGAAACAGTGATCCTCAGTTGCTCTCGGAGAGTAGCGAGGCTCCAACAGAGTCTTCCATGCCACTGGGGGGAAGCATTCTCAGCAGTGTACCCAGTAGGCAGGTGACTGCTCCCCCAACGCCATCCCACCAGGGTCACAGATGGGCTGGAAACGGGACAGCAAGTGTCCCTTCATCAGTGTCCTGTCCTGTGTCACTCCGTCCCTCCAGAACCTCAACAGGGCATTTGGGAGACGATGGTGTGGACGACACGCGACCGTTTATCACCCCAGACTCTGAAAATGTGCGAGGGCGAGCTGCGAGGCCAGTGGGGTCACGCAGTTACCTGGAAGTCAGTCGACATGATGATTCTGCCAGTGTCAGCAGCGAGATTATTGACCTATGAACCTAACCTTTGACATGAGGACCAAATGACTGCACATCTAACACATTCATTTAACAGTCACTGATCCTAACCAGGCATGTTTGCAAATATTGGGATAATAGTATTATTAAACTGTCTAATAATACTTTTTGCCAGAAGAGTTAAAATACGAAAACAAGGATCTGGGTGACGAACTTAAAAGGTGTCACCTAGCTGCCTTTTGTCTTTAAACAACTGTGTTTGTTGATCAGATTATGGTTAGCATAATTTGGGAGCAAAACTAGGAGATGCAGCACAGATAGACAAACACAGCGCACTCACTTTCCCATCTGTCTGCCTCTTTCTTGTCTGTTTAACACTGGTATGACTTCAAGTACACTGGGACCACACTTACATACAATTCCTGAGAATGGCTCTTTAGCAAGGTCCGTGCTTGTGACTGGCTTCAAATTTGTGAAGCTGATATAAATTTAATCTTTCAAGAAAGTAAGTAGATTTAGATATTCAGGTTCTTGCTTAGAAACATTACTTTAACACCGTTAATTTTAAAGGGTAAAAGACAAACGATGCTTCAAGTGTCTTTGTGTCCTGTTTAAATGGTTTCTGCAAAACGACAAATACATGACTGCATATGATTGCTCATCAGTTTAATTCCTTTCCTAGAGATTATTTGCTGTCTTACATATTTCAGTTTGCTTTGTGATGTAAAGATGTGCCATACATAATCAAAGTTGGTTTCTGTGCTATTATTAATGGTTTTATAAACCCATTATTTGGGTTAACCCTCTCTAGCATCTTAGCATAGTGACTCAGCTGCAGATTACTATATCTAAGCTCTTAACCTGCTGCTGCCATCATTGTACTTGTCCAGTTTGCCTTGTGTTTTAAAACCGGTTACATAAAGAGGCGGGCGATAAACAACAGCCAGAGACATAGCTGTGGAGCAGACACATGAGGAATTGACAGACTTTAAATATGGAACTCAACTATGATGCATTTTGCTGAAGGACGAAGCTTTGCAATCAATAACCAAGCTTAACTTAAGCCTCTGAATATAAAAGCTGAATTCAGTTCAATATGTTTGGTATCTAATTACATGCTTCACAGCTTTGCAGGGCTGCAGCACGACAAGACCGGCTTAGCATGAACCTCAGAACTCTTATAGTTAGGCCTGACTTAATAACGGAGCACTTAACCCTAAGCCTGAGCACTAGACTGAAGTATTTTATTACTAAAGAGGAAAATATCTTTGAAATCTATGATGTTTAAGCAACAATGTAAATAGTTATTTTTGATGTTTCACAAACAAAGGTGTATTTGAAACCGTTATAGTTGTTACTGTGAAAGACAATCTAGTGATATTGCTTATGCGTCTGAGCTGTGCAGACAGTTTTGCTATTTCGACGTCAGATTGTGCAGAGCTGTGACAGTTGATACTTGACTGCAGATGTTATCTCAAGGACTTTTTGGGCTATGCTCAGAATTTAATAGCGATGGAGGTTTTGCAAAGTGTACAGTTAACGGTCAGGATCAACTTAATTTTTTTAAATTTGATCTTTTCCTATCATTAATGGTGACAAAATTATTGGGGGACAAACAATCAAACAAAACAAAAATGACACTTTTGGAGAAACCATATTTAGTCCATTAATTCACTTGAACTGTTTCTGATCCCCAAAAATAGCCCAGTGGTTCCCTCTTCAGTCTAAAACTTGAAAGGTTTTGCTCCAACTTGAGAGATACTTTGTTTTAAATGAAACTTACAGTTTTATCATTGTGCTTCACTCTTGGGATGTTGTTTTTAATATGTGATAATAATGTGACATTTTGTTTTACATTATTTGGGAAGAAACATAGTTACGGTACTCATGCCTCTGTTCCTGATTAGAGCCAGTCCCTTACTTGTGTTCCAGTTACCTCAGGGTGACTTGCAGTACCTCCCAGTGATGTGAGATGCTTGACTTATATAGTATTTACAGTACAATGGCCTTTTGTTGCTGTCTACATTCCAGTGAACCTGTATAATTTTACCGTATCAGCTCTAGCCATTACCCGCCATTACCTATTTTACTTGATGGCAGCCGTGGTTCCTCCAGCAACTGTAGTGTTGTCCCACAGAGCAGGACGTCCCGTAGAAAATGTGCCCCTTTCGGTCTGTAGCCATTTTGCAAAAGTGCAGTGTTAGCGTCATCAGTTTACTTTGCTCACTGAACTTTTGTTCTCGTATTTCTTGCTGCATTTTATGTTTGGATTTAAATAAAAATGATCAAATTCAAATCCACCTTTGCTATCATGTTTTTCTTTATTTTTGCTTGCATATCTGACACAATGGCAAGGATGACCACAATCACCTACAGAACAGTACGAAATTGAAGACCTGTGTTTTTCATCTTCTTCTTGTAGTCCTCACTAAACTGTTCATCCTGCTGTACAGTGAAGTGATTCTTCCAGTCGCCAACCCTTCCTGAAAATACAAAAAACAGGAGCAAAGTTAACGTCCCCTGTTTCACCTTTCAGTAAACAAACTTAGAGGCGAATGTAGCCGACCTTTGCGCATGAAGGGGGAGATTTTTAAATCGAAGGCTTCATCAGCAGAGCCATTCACCATCTTGTTGTTCTTCATGTTGTCAAATTGAACTTTTTCTGTGACTTGCTTCTTCAGCTCTGTGGTAGGAGACAGTCCCAGGAATGAGCAGATACGGGTGAGTTCTTGTTCAGTATCCTGCAAAAATAAAACAAAAAACAAACCCACAACCTTTATTATGTGTTTATGTCCACAGCCTCATAGACAGTAACTTCAACACTCACCTCAATCAGGTCCTCATAGAACAAATACAGGATATTAGAACAGGTCTGCTTCTTCTCCCACCATCCACTTACATGTTCGTACCAGGAGCCAAACACCACTGAGAGATGCCAGAGCACAAATCATAGGTGATAAAATAACCTTTTGCATTTAACCGATTCAGTCATTCATGCTTATGGTTTGTCACTCACTTTTTCCCTCCATGAATCTCTGGAGGAAACTCTCCCAACTGCCAGGCTCTGGCTGGAACTTGTTCATGCGATCAAAGTGGAAATAGGATACGGCACTGTCCTTGGCATTACGAGCCACATAGATGATCTAAAACCGGAAAGAAATGAGGAGCAAACACTCAGAAGACTGCCTCTGTGACTCTTACCAATAGCTTACTTGCGAGCCATACCTTGGAGTTCTGCTCCCAGAAGGATTTGGGAAGGAACTGGACTGGTAGGTGCGTCTTGATAATGCGTGGAAAGGTGGTTAACTCATTTAGCATATCCACTCCTTTTAAAAGAGATCATGTTAGTGGAAGACCACAACGACATTGATCTATATCACCAACATCACAATCGCCAATTACTTTGTCAGATACACTTTACTATTATTAGGTTAAAGCCTATTTTGCTTTCAACTCTCTAATTATTCATGATACAGATTCAACGGGGTGTTAGAAACATTCCTCGGAGATTTTGGTCCATATTAATACATCTCAAACCTGCTCTATTAGATTGAGTACTGGTGACTGTGGAGGCTTAGGCCATCATGGTTAAGAAACTAGTTTTAGATGATCTGAGCTTCATGACGTAGTGCGCCATCCTACTGGAAATAGCCATCAGTAGATGGGTAAACTTTGGTCATAAATTGATGGACATGGTCAAAAAAAATACTCAGGTAAGCTTTGGTGTTAAATATGATTGGTAAAGGTCCCAAAGTGTGAATATATCCCTCACACCAGTGCAGAAGAAATCAAGACTTATGAGACCTGGTAACATTTTTGCACTCTGTAGCCTTAGTTTCCTGAACGGAGTGATACTTGGTGTGGTTGTCTGCTCCCGTAGCCCATCTGCTCCAGGGTTGGATGTGTTGTGTGTTCAGAGACACTCTCATGCATACCTTCCCTCTAATGAATGGTTATTTGAGTTACTCTTTGCCTTCCTATCTGCTCAAAGCAGAATAGTTATTCTTCCCTGACTTCTGGCAACAACAAGATATTTTCACCTAGAGAATTTCAGCTCCCTGGATATTTTCTCTTTGCTGGATCATTCCCTGTAAACCACAGAGACAGTTTTGTGGGAAAATCCCAGTAAATCAGTATTTGCTGGAATACTCAGATCAGTCCATCTGGCACCAACAACAATGTCAAAGTCATAAATCACCTTTTTTCCCCCAGTCTGATACTTGACCACGCCCACAAGCCTAAATGCATTGAGTGGCTGTGATGCAATTAACTAATTAAATATTTGAGGTGATGAACAGTTAAACAGCAGCAACTATACCTAATAAAGTGTCTTTATTAGAGTGTTTAGAGTTTATTAGAGTGTTAGGGTGTGTCTTTATTATCACTGTGGGTCTTGAAAACAACTTGCCTGAGGGGAAACCAGACGTTTGAAACTCCAGGAATGGCACTCGTTCATGGAGTGGGACTGAGCCTTGACGTTCAGGTGAAGTCTGGCCAAAGTACAGAAGGTCCAGGATATAAGACACCCATGTGTTTCCTCAGGAATTGACAAAAAAGACAGAAACAAATAAGTACTTCCTCAAAGATGGTAATGAAATGTGGCATTTAAAAAAAAACCTACCTGCTTTAGGATAAGAAGCTAAGACGATATCATCTGGTCTTGCTCTGAAATTCTGGACGTTGTCCCAGGTGTCTGTAAAGTAATTGGTCATGCAGACTCCATGGAAGTCAAACAGTGTAGGTCGTGATAGTGACTCCATCTTTTTGAAAAAAGAAAGAAAGAAGAAAAACAGGGTTTGTTTACCATCTACACACCACTTCAGAGCAAATTCAACAATACTTTGTCCCTTGTAGCCATAATACAGAAAGTAAAGCTTACTACGTTATTAGAAACACCCTTTAAAAGTACAGTGTAAGGTTTGACTCAAGGACATATAGAACGTCTGTGTGTGTGTGTGTGTGTGTGTGTGTGTGTGTGTGTGTGTGTGTGTGTGTGTGTGTGTGTGTGTGTATCTATTTTATTCATTTTTTCCCCATTTTGCTGCTGTAATAGTATACATTTGACATTTAAGGAGCACTTACAAGAGGAGAAGGTACAAGAAACGTGCTGAAGATCACAATTGGGCAGCCGATTCCTGTAAAGTATAAATAAATATAGGTTCTGACGTTATCAGACCAGAAGAATGTATTATGTCCATCCAGGCAAAATTTAATGATGAAAAATTAATAAAATTATCAAATTAATTAACTGGATTATCAAGTATAACAATGCATGTTTCACAGTTTGCAATGAATGAACATCATCTACCCTGAGACGCCAGGGGGAGCTGGTCGACAATCAACCTGAATTCTTGAGCTTACTCCGCTGCAGACACGGATGGCTGCAGACCCCACAACCATTGTCGTTAAGCCTTGATTACATACTGCACTATGGAGGCAAATTGGGCAAAATATCACTGGGGCTGCTTTCATCGAAGTGCACAGGTTAATGCGAGGATTAGTACGTGCAAAGTATTTAAGTGATATCTGGACTGTGCCCCCGGGAGAGTCAATTTGCACCCCTTCACACTGCCTTTTTTAAATACATCCCTATAGCTATATTGATCCCAATAGGAAACGTTTACTGAGGACTAGGACTATTTTACAATATACGTGTGTGTGTGTGTAAGCAAAGAAGACAACTTAAACTCGGTATTCATACTGCAGCAGAGGTCGGAGAGGGGGTCCTTGGAGGTAGATTACCAACAACAGCGGATCCGTGGATCTCAGCTTACTCCAATAAAAGTAAGAATTTTTTCTGAGTAAAATGGTCACTGCACAGGAAGGTGATAACTGATCGTGGTCCTTGGTCCTCAGTTGTCCATCTCTTTACAAAAACAGTCAAGCTTTTCTTCCAAATAACGAGACCGAGCTGTTGTGCAGATTCCGCAGTGCAGGAAACGCCGGCAGGAAGGCACAGCAAGAAGCCTAACCTTTTTTCCCCCTCTTTTGTCAAACTTTATTTAAAACATATAAGCATAGGGTGGCCATGTCCCAGCAACGAAATATGGGGCAAAGGTATGTTTACGTGGGACGTTATTATATTATTCGCGGTGGTAGAGACATACAGTTGCAGGAAACATTTAAAAAGATCAAATCAAACAAACTGATCATAGACAAAAGCTTTTCACGTTTTCTTTCATCATTTTCTAACGTGAACAGTTGGTTCAGCTGGATGCAGTCACGTGGGCTACTTTACTTACTTTTATGGCTGCATTTACAACGTAGACTGGTAGGGGCGGATAATATTTAACTGAGGAAGTCCACCTTCAGGAGATCACCAGTTTTTTACTACACTTTATTCAGCTGATCAAAAGCTTGAATTCAGCTACAAGATCTAAATTTGTTGTTATCTTGCCTACAAAACCTTAGATTTCATTAGAGGAAATGTGCAATATGATTGTAGATTATTTGTTAAATGCAAACAGAACTATTAATCAAAAAGTATCTAATACCTTCATTCATATTGTTTGATGTCACTTAGTTTGTGTATAAAAAGATTATTAACATAAAATTTCAAGTGCATAACACACACATTAGCATAGCAATGACAGGCCTACACTATTAATATTATTATTATGAAATGTGCCAAGAGTTTTATTTTTCAATTACAGAGTTCATGGGTCTCTATAACATATGCTTTAAGTATAATCTAAAAGACTATAAATTATATATTTATCCTTATGTAATTTAGAAATGTATAGAAGCATTAACTCACCTGAAAGTTCTCTTTATCTTTGTTCTGCTCCAATAAACAGTTCAAAGTCAGCTCTGTAGCTGACACGCTGCAGCTTAAGGCAGCTGTTCAGTGGTTCCTTTGCCTTACAGGATGTGACAGAGTTCTTCCTGGTGCAGAACTATCTGCACCAGGAAGGTATATTACAAGTCACACTATTCACTACAGCAAGGACTGTACTCTACTGATTCAAAATGAATTTAGCTGTTGCTCTTTTTGCAACAGAGCAGCAATGAACATTATAACGTCTGTCAAAATACTTTATAGCGTGATAAGATTTGTTTTTATTACAATGTTTAACCCCGTAATGCCTGGTGTGTCATATTTGATACAAATAGTTTTTTGTGAGTTTTTGAGACTTCTACATCATCAGTGTGATTTTTTTCTCCCTGATAAACCAAAATAAATTGCATTATACGTTTATAAGTAACTGAAAAAAAAGCAGATGTAGCAAATATGCTATAAATCAAATGTCATATATAAACAAATTCAATAAACTTTCCATTTTCATAAAAATAGAATTTTATGGCAATATATCATGTTATCATATTTAAGGCTTTAAAAAAATTAATATTTTTTTTTCAAAAGTATGTTTCCAGTTTAATAAAGCCTTGGGACGTTACAAGGCAAACAGCAAAACTAAGCCAAAACAGCAGCAAGTGAGGCCCTGTGGAAGTTATTTATGTACTTGTGCAATCACGATACATACACTATTTGTCTGGGAACTTGCTGCCACATTTATCTCATTAGAGAAATAATACCAACAAACAGTTGGCTGGAGAAACTTCAGCTAAATACAAGTTTCCCCTTAGGGGGAAACATAGTCATCATATCTTTTTTTGTTACTGTTGTTGCTGAGTCACAGTGATTGAACTGAAATGTGACCACACTTATCGATTAGCTGAGAACTTTGACTTTGAGAAATCGTTGACAGAATGATCGATACTTAATTTTAATAGTGGGAATAATCACATCCATTCTGTTGCGCACGACACATTCAGCTGGTTGTGTTTCTTTGTTATAACTGAAATAAAAAATAAAAAAAATCTTCAGTGGCTGTGACTATTTCAAAATATATGAGATGTTTTCAGGAGTTACATGTACAGACTCTATAGGCAGACCACTTTAGCATTAATGGTGATTTCACAATGTGCAATGTTACCTCTGCCACATGCACTTAACCATCGCCGTACCTTGATTAACATTGTTTTTTTAAACTACCCACCAATAACATGTTGGATGAACCCTCTCCTGTAATACATACTAATTTCCAACAAGCAATATCAAATTGTGACTTGTGAGAGCACAGGATAGTTTTGGGTTGTTTTTTTTTTTTTAACCATTTCTCAGTAAAGTGGATCATGTTTGTGTTTGTTTTCTTTCTTTGTTTAAAGGAGCTTAATTTCCATGTGACACTGACAGTGGTTTTCAGAGGTGTCCCTGAGATCATCATGCAGTATTTTCTCTGCACAATCATCTACTTTCAGTGCCCTGCCTATTAACAGCTTGAAGCTCTTAACCAAGTGTTTAAATCATTTAATCTACCACAGGTTATGCAA
>VURO01049828.1:29442-44513 GCA_015108175.1 Pelvicachromis taeniatus | reverse complement strand
TGAGAATATTTTTGGTCATTTTTGGTGGGTAGATAAAGTCATGCAGTTTGTGGGGACAGGTTAATTGAAAACTCTAAATTGCCCATAGGTGTGAATGCGGGAGTGACTGTGAGTGCGACTGGTTGTCTGTCCATGTGTGTTAGCCCTGCGACAGACTGGCGACCTGTCCAGGGTGTACCCCGCCTCTCGCCCTAAGATAATTGGGATAGGCTCCAGCGACCCTGAAAAGGACAAGCGGATGCGAATGGATGGATGGAAACACTTCAGTTATGATTAAGGAGTGTCTGAAAGTTGCTCCTTTACATCTCTAACACAATAGGGATGAAGGATTGCAAAGCTGGAGGAAGAAAAGCCTGGACACTGATGTTCTGATATTCCTCTGTGTGGGAGCGCACAGCAGAAATCTTAAAAGGTTTTGCACCCAAAATGTGCAGTCCTGCTCTGTGGATGATTGCCTTGGTTTGAAATGCGACCTGAGAAATTTCAAACCAATTTCTCAGGTCGCATTTCAAACGACCTGAGAAATGCGACCTGACCACAGGCTTGAACATATATATTGCATACAATATATGTTCAAGCCTGTGCAGAAACCCATCAAATGGGTGACACAACCCACGATTGTTCATTCATGGCTCCGGACAACTTTGTGACACATGTCTTGGTCATGCCAGGCACAGCTGCATGTACGGCATGTTATCACTGCAATTCCCCACACACATACGCATGCGACCGCACACACGCAGGCCTTGTTAGAGAGTGTGACAGCGGTCGAAAGATGTAATTACACTTTTGACAAAGTAACCTGAAATGTTCCAAACGTATTCCTGCCTGCCACAGTTTCCTTTTTGTGAGGTGTTCCATTTCCCCAGCGCCACTACACCGCGCTTGTGTCACAGTATTGTCTCTCCCGCCAACCAGCTTGAGTCACCTGGAAAAGCACGGGTCCCTTTTCCAGGCTCTTACATCACTCCAGCAAGAAAATCAGTTATTGTACTCCTTACCCGGGCGGGCTTTTTCTAAATGTGTCTGAATGGGTGGAGGTTTTAAATCTTACAGTATACGGTCTGTCTGACAAACCAGCTGTGTACCATCCAAGCCACCAATGGTCCCATCCCCAGTCTGGGCCCCCGGCCTGTGCACCCCCCCCTCCTCCCTCTCATGGCACTGTTTTGACTGGGATCTCTGTCATCTTTGGCTGTGAAATCATGTTGACACACAAGTCATCCATGCCTGGAGTGGCTGTGTCTGTCTCGACCCAAACACACATTCACAGTTTTTTAACACAAGTTCTCGGCTACTGTCTGGACAACAGCTTTCTAGTCTCTGTGATAATGGGCGCATTTGACTAAACGGTAGGACCTGGTGGAAAACTGATAAAACTATCTGAAAGCACCTTTACTCTCATGCAGTTTCACACTATTTGCTCAGTCATGATGTTAATAACAACCCTGAGCTCACATAAACACCTGTATGCATTGCGTGTTCTTCCACTGGCTCATTTTCATTCAAGTTGCCCTGCCCTCACATTCCCTTCCACCCATCACTCTCAGCCCTTTTTGTGCTTCTGACAGACAAATAAAATCAGGAAGCTGCAGCGTCCAAACCATCCACCCATTCAGCTAACTGAACACTTCTGCTTGTGAACAATATCCTTTCCACATTTTAGCTGTGAAATAAGACAGGGCGAAAGCTTTTGGGCTTCTGTGAGTCCTGTAACTGAGATGTGCATTGACGTTTCTAATATTTGAGTCCAAGTGTTTAAGCCCACTATTGTTGCATACTGCAGCTTGTTCACACCCACAGTGCGTGTGGAAGAGCAGGGACCGGGGATGGAGACTAAAGGTAGAGACATCTCTTTAAATTCAGCGAGCCATCATTGCGTGTATTCTTCTTCCTCTGAGAGTGCATGACCTCAGGGCTCTAGGCAAACGCTAGCTTCAATAAGTCAGGCTCCCAACTACGGATATTAAAGGAAGTTTTCCTCAGCACGCATTCTGTGTGCCCCTTATTGCTAATTTCCTTTCCCCTGCGTTTCATGTTAACTTGATTTAAAAGTTTTGCACTATTAATAGGTTTAGGGTTGTTTTTAAGTTTTAGTGGTCCACATACACATAAAGATATAATTTACAATACATTTCTTGTGTATGAATCAAACACCTGGGAAAGAACCATTACATTCTACAATCCTTCTTTTGTTATTCAGTATTATCATGAATTCAGTGTTACACACTAACATCGGTTATGATTATCTGAGCCTGCTGATCAGTGCTGAACTCGTGTCAGTCATAAGTCTTAACTGAGTTCTTCATTTGTCATCTCTATTGACAGCAGTCAAAAACGGCATCCTTGCAGAAGATCCTCAAACCATCGAGGACCAGATGCAGCTTCCTGTGCAGACTGCTTTACCCGACGATCTTCAAAAGGGAGCTGATGATGAAGCTGAGGCCGTGTTAGTGGCCCTGGAGGCCCAAGAGGACCTTGGCTCTGGGGAGGATCTGCTAGCTGCTTCTGAGGTAAAGGAAGAACCTACTTCTACTGAAGAGACAGCGCCAGAGGCTCCTGCTTCTGCTGAGCCTGAGGCTGCTGTAGCAATCGTTGAGGTTGAAGAAGCCGCCCCTGTAGAAACTGTAGAGGCAGAAGCCCCTCCTGAGGTTGAAGCTCCTGTTGAGACTACAAAAGAGGCCCCTGCTGTTGAATCATCAGCTGAAGTGGTGCAGGCAGATGCCTCTGTTGTCACTGAGGAGGTGGTTGCAGTGCCTGTTGCTGAACCGGTTATGTCTGAGCCAACAGTGGAAGAGGCTTCAGCCGAGGCTGCAGAGGCCCTCGCTGAAGTGGCTGCACCTGCGCAGGCCTCAGCTGACAATTATGAACCACAGGCTGCTTTACCCGCACCAAGCGAAGCTTTAACAAAAACACCGACTGAGTCTTCAGCACCAGCTGAAATTTCAGAACCAACCAAAGCTGCACCACCAGCTGAACCCTCAATGCCTACTGAAGCTGCACCACCAGCTGAACCCTCAGTGCCTACTGAAGCTGCACCACCAGCTGAACCCTCAGTGCCTATTGAAGCTGCAGAGCCAGTAATAGACACAGAGATTGCTGCTGCAACTATCCCAGAGATGCCGGTGTCATCTTCTGTCACAGATGAGGCCGAAGCTGAGCCACAGCCTGCTGCCGAGGAGCAGACAGACCCTACTCCAGCTCCTGTTCCAGCAGAGGAACCCAGCTCCGCAGATGATGCCCCTGCTCCGGCTTCAGGAGCTGAACCTGCTGCTACTGAGCCGGTCCAGGACGCAGAGGTTCCAGCTCCTGCTGCTTCAGAAACCCCTTCTGAGGTAGCCTCAGAAGCTCCACCGGCCTGTGTCATCCAAGAGTCCACTGCAGACAATGTAGCAGCAGTGGAGGCTCCTGTGGCTGAGCCCACCCCTACAGAAACTGAAGCCCCTTCAGCACCAGCCCCATCTACCGATCCAGCTCCTGAACATTCACCAGGTGGTATGGACCATTAATGCCTCCAGATTACTCTTTCTTTTGACATCGTTTCTTTGTTGATTAAATATAAAGCAACATTTAAGTTATGCTTCCACATTAACAACAAAAATCTACAGAACAGATTTTATTGTTAGATTTCACTAGTTAAAGCAGATTTTTGTCACAGTTGTGGCAAAGTTCATACTCTGCAATTTGCCATGGCCGCATGCCCTGCAGAATAAAACTAATAAGAGCTGAAGGATTACAACTGGGTTTTAGAGGACGATAGCTGCCACTGAGCCTCTTGAGGGAGTTTATAATGACAGGTTTTCTTGTTCAGTTATTTACTTGACTAAACACAGAGTTGTTTCCCTGATTAACCTGTCATGCTAAATTTCATGTCAACCCATCATACTAATTTTGGAGACAGTTTTTGGGTGGAGGTCAGGCGCAGCAGCATTATTGCTGGTTGAAATAGCTGCAGAACTCTGTGCAAACATGTGACAGACACTGAGCATGTAGGAACAAGCTCAGAGGAGGATGAAAAAGCTGAGCAGAAACGAACTTGGTAACGAGTAACAAATGGACAAGAGTACGTTTGCATCCAAGTAAACAATTAACGTGGTCTAACACCACATCTATCTTGTTGCAACACATATGGCCAAAGCTAGAAAGACTTTTGGTAACTAAACACAAATATGGTTAATAACCCCAAACTCTTCAGCTCGTCACATACTAATCAAACCTTCACACACTCCTCTGAGCTGACTGGATCAGCAGGCTATGGTTGGGCTGTAAGGCCGAACAGATAACGCAGTGTGAGAAACAGAAAGCACACACTCAGAAAGAGCAATGAAGGCTCGTCTTGAGAGTGTCAATTATTGCACAACAGCTCCAGTCAGGCAACTCTCACTCATTGTGTTCCGTTATGCACTGCCTACAGTCCGGTCGTGCCCTGCTGCTTTCAATTACACCACTATTAAAACACACTGGAGGTCATCCTGCAAATTTGTGAAGCAAAATCATTTTAAGGGCTCGTTTTGAAGGAAAAATCAAGTCAAGTCGATTTCGAATACTCGAATACTTTGCTCCCATCTGTTTGTGTGCTCGACTCTAACAAGTAGGATTTTATACCTATGCATTTCATTACAATGTGCAGCGACTGAGTTCAAACTTCAGAAAGTAAGTATACATCTCGACACTTTACTGGGAGAAACACAGTGGTAACCTTGCCTATTAAATCGTAATGTGTACCTGCAGTCGTCACTGTGCCAGCACCAACATGATCTCTTGCTCGACCGACTCTTTATACTCAGAGAACATGTTGTACCGTCGGGATAGAAACAAGCCTCCATGCAGCACGAGACGAATGGACGTCAGGTGTGGAAGGCGTGCTGTACGGCATCATTTTTATGAGATTTCTTTTTCTCGAGGCTATGTAGTAGTATCTGTTTGTTTCATGTTTATATATCCTGGTGGGGACTTTAACCTAACTGCACATGTACTAATGAGAGGACTGTAGGAACAAAAAAAAAAGTCAAAAAGGCTGTTTATTTCATGGATAAGTGCCTTATCCTAGCGTCTTACCCCTAAACTAAGGTATGCATTATTTTACTGAATACCCCCACAAGGATATAGAAACAAATGTGCATTTTAGTAACTCACTTGTAAACCAGTTCAGAGTGACTCATGCTGCTTTGTATTGGTTATAACTTTGTCCTCAGAGCCAGTCAGCTTTGACATTAACATAGCTAATGAAAACGTCATGCATGGACCTCCTCCTAATGTGTGTGTGTGTGTGTGTGTACATATATATGCAGTGGAGTCTGCGAGAGAGGCACCTCAGGATACAGAGGGTGAGAAAGTCAAAAAGGAGGACTGAGTTGGTAAGAGCACAGCCACAAACCGAACTATAATGCAGTGCAAACTCTGAAGGATTAGACTGACTTTTCCCTGCAATCGGTACATACTTGTTGAATTTTGCTTATACTCAGTTACAAAGGTAAACTTGAAGAGTGGAAGTACGAGTCAGATATTGAAGTGCTGACGTGTTCTTTCTTTTTCCTTTTAGAGAGAAAAGAAAGCAACAAAACGCCCAAAGCTACCACTGTAAACCTACTGGAAGGAGAACAAGAGGAAGTAAAAGAAGAAAAAAAACAACTGATTTTCAGTTTTGTCTCATCAGCACTCACCAAACTTTACACCACATCTCCTAATTTTCACTGTGCCTTAAAAACATTCCTTAGAATTGTTCCCATATTTGTATATAATCCTTTTCAGGAGAGGAAGAGGCCGAGTGTGTGTTTTTTAGTGGGACATCAAATCTCTGGATCCACGTAGCACACATGTGGCCTGTGACAAGAGGGTGCAATCCTCTGAAAAATCTGTCAGCTCTCGCTAGCAACTCTTTCGAGTTTCGAATGGCAGTGCGCTGAAATACAGGGAAGGACACTTGGTTATTTAAAGTAGCTGCTTCTGAAGAGTACAGCTGTAAATAAAAAAAATTATGCAAAGAACTCAAAACAGCCGAGAATACAAACCTGGAATGACACACATCGGCTAGGTCTACACCAGGGGTCACCAACATGGTGCCCGCGGGCACCAGGTAGCCCGCAAGGACCACATGAGTAGCCCGCTGGCCTGTTCTAAAAATAGCTCACTATAACAACTTACCAGTAAGCTGCATCTATTTTTATTTTTTGTTGCTATTTTTAAAAAAAAATCACAATTGCATTGGTATCAATTTGTTAGAGATAATATATTAAAAAAATGTTTATTTTTAAATATTAGATCAGCGCTAGCTGGTCTCCACAGAAACAGTTGCCATAATCAGTGTCTTTACATAGATGAATATCATTAATTATTAATGATAACATATAATTAAAGTTAAATTGAGGAAATTTGTTATTTCAGAAGTGTGTGTCAAACTGGTAGCCCTTCACATTGATCAGTACCCAAGAAGTAACTCTCACTTTCAAAAAGGTTGGTGACCCCTGGTCTACACTGTACTTAGGCTGTATTAAAGTGATTTTTAATCGGTTGAATTTCTAGTTTATAATTCTGCCATTAAACCATATTTTTGTTAATGGCTTGCACATTAATTGCAGCCTTTCAAAAGGGGCTCATTTAATCAATAGGAATGACAGTAATAAGTGTTGAATAACTCAGAACACACGGTTTCAATATTTCAACATTTCATTGTTTTACATTAAGTGTAAACCAATGAAATGTTGGTTAAATGGGCAAAGATCACATATGCAAAGGGTTAGTACTTATATATACTTTGATAATGAGTTGTTGGCGGGTTAAGGATACAGACGAGGCCATCTTGCTGTTCTGTGAGACCTTTCTGTGGTTGTTCTGTAGCTGGTGGGTGTTTGTCAACTTTTCATAATGAACCTTCCAACAACAGGAACTGCGTGGTAACACTGATGATATGCGCATGTCAGTTTTAGACTGAGCGCATTACACTGCATCGCCTAGTGGGCAGAATACTTAACTAATTAGTTCTACATGCTGAGTTTAAAAGTGTAAGGGCATTAGAAAATTACTGCAACCTCCTAAGATGTGACGATGCTTTGGGAACAAATTTTGTTATGAGTTGATCTTTTTCATTTCACTTCTCACTCCTTGTAATATATTCATTTTCTCCAACTTTGTCTATGATTCTGCTAACCTGTTAGTGTACAGAATAAAGTTTTACTCACTAATACTCCGTCTCTGTAACTGAATTATGACTGGAGATCATAATGGCTTTTAGTATATGGTACCCACAGTCTTTCCAAGACCCCACTTCATACTGTAGTGTGTTTAGAGGAGCATACACACTTAAAACGACTCAAGCATAAGACATCTGAATAGTCACAATACTCGGTTGCCGTTTTAGAATGTGGAGTCGGGGATAAAATGCGTCCTGGTCCGACTACATCCTTTAAAATGAATTCATGCTTTGCATACGAGCTGCCCGCTGCTCTTCTTTTTTCCCCCCTATAGCGACATTTGACTCGCCTGCTGACACACTGCTCCATGCATGTAATGAAGCACGTGAACCCAGAGTGCCATAGTGAGAAGCTAAGTCCCTCTGAAAATAAAATGACTATTTTGTAATATTTAATACTTAGTAAGCACATGAAGACTTTAGCTGCTGTTTTAAAAATCAGTTTGCATGTGCATTTCCAACAGCCTGCAGGTTTTTATTTAGCCCCAAAGTATACCGAGTGTTTACATATCATGTTAAATATTGCATTAATTCAGACACATGAATCCAACAGGAGGAGCTAATCACTGAAATCAAATCATATAGGTCCTTGTGGGACTGCAAGCCTGCAGACTTTTTAGTGTATATGAGACGATGTGAGAGTACAGTGATCACCTACAGGCGGCTTTTGTTGACATCAAGAAGCAATTAAGGAAAATTAAAACCTTTTATTATTAAGTTATGCTCGATCATCTATCGCCTGGTACAACGAGAGAGGATACACTGTCATGATGACAACACAGGCCGCTGGTGTAATTCAATCCAACAAACACGCTTAGGTACTTCTCAGCTATTGTAAGTGAAACGTGAGCAGAGTGGATTTAAAATGCAGTGCTGTCTTCATCTCATCATTGTCAAGGAGGGGGGAGAAAGTGCTGCACACCCGACTGCTGTTAGTCTGCCAGGTGACCTGCGGCATGTTAAATCGATGATGATGCTACACCTATAATTACATCAGTTTCACACTTTTCAGTGGTTTTAGCTCTTTCTAGTTGTTGCTTGTTTAATGCACTTGTTAGGAAGTGCCGATCAGATCGCCCAGAACAGCAACCGCTTCAATTTCCACCAGTCCACCCTGGAGAAAGAGAGCGCATCGGCACAGTGAGAAATGAGTTAAAAGCACAAAACAATAACTGGATAAAAGCAACAGTTTTTGTCAAGTACTCACTCGGGGGAGAGCGGCGACCTGATAGGCAGCTCTGGCTGGGAAGTTGGTGCTAAAGACTAGAGAAAGCAGCTGAGTTAGGCCACCAACGCATTTACATATACAGACTTTCAATGACTCAGACACACATAGAGAATCTACAGAAGCTTACAGAACTGCAAATCAGCCAATGAATTACTGCTACCTGGCATTAATAGTGTCGCCCTTGTCTGACATGCCTTTATATCAACTAATAAAACAAGCAAGCTCTTTATAGTGACTGTCAGAGTAGGAGAAACACAGAGGTGTGTGTACACAGATTAGGGCTCTACTTCATCATCAGTCAGCTTGAACAAGCAGTTATTAGTCTTATTAGTTACACTGCAAATGGATGTAAATGATCTTTTAATGGGACACTTTTAATCTGCACACACAAAATATACATAAAATATATAAAATGCAGTGTATAATTATCATATAGTTTCACACAAATGTCATCAATACAAAATACAATACAATACATTAATAGATGCACCATGGGAAATGTATTAGAATGAAAACCCACAGCAATAATTAATACGGTCATGAGTTACTACAGACTGTCCTTGATTGTGCTGGGAACTGTACTACAAAGTTATCTCTGGTTATCGCTCTGTTATCTGGATTCACTGAACCTAACACTTGAGATCACAAAGCTGGTTATCGACTCACTGAGTGAATTCCTGATTAAGGTATGAGTGCGTTCACACAAAGCAAAAAATTAACAATAGAAAGTAAAAAATAAAGACTAATCCAAAAACATAATTCAAATGTAGGCCGAGTCTACCTGCGACTGATACAAAGTCCATCAGTACAATTTATATATCAAAGCTTTAAGAACTAAATTGTTCAATTGTTTGTAGACAAAAGGTTCAATTAAAAAGAATCAAGACATAAAGTTGTATCTAAGAATCTGTATTTATTACTGATGCTGTTAAAAAAAATACTCCTATTATCGATGCACAGAGGTCTAAGGGATTTTCAAGTAATGGTGACGCTATTTTCTGGAGACGACTGGTCAGTAGGAGGTGATTTCATACCTGTGGATCTCTAATAAGCACAAGTTACCATGGCGATGTACCCTGGTAAGAAGTGAACCACATATGTAGTACAGAAAAACCCCAGGGTTAACCCCAAAGCTACCTAGATAAGATGAATTCCTGTACGGTAGTACAGGCCTCTGCTCAGGCAGCAGAACTTATGCCATTGTTGTTCTTGAGGGTTCATGTAACAGCAGCATAGCTGTACCCAACTTCAACCAAAGCCTAATCAGCCAGAATAAAGTGAAAACACCTGTGGAGGAGGGCCTTTAGGGACAAAGGTGGAGTGGAAGAAAAATCTGACTGTACTGATGTAATCACTGATAATGGACTCAACACAGAGCGCAGCAATCTGGGTGCTTGGATCAGCTTATTGTAGGAGAAATAACTGAATTCACAGGCATTCAAAAAAAGAAAGAAAAAAAGTCCAGTTATCATTTCTACCATACTACTTAAACAATGAAATGGACATGGGGGCAGTCTGTCGTCTGACATTTAGATAAAGATCCGTTGGTGGGGGAAGCTCAGGTGTCACTCTGCTAAGCGACTCAGCAAATGTCAGCGCTCCTTGCGAGTGTTTGGACTCGGCCCCTGTGTTTCTGAATATTTATTTCATCATAATTTAACTTTCTCTGGAGCTTCCACAGCATATTTACAATATGAAGAGGCCAATTCAAGCACTGGTTGATTTATTGTTAAGGTCTTCTGCTTGTTATGCAGCAGTGCTGTACGTCGTCTGGACTGTGCTGACACCCAGTGGCTAACTTTGTATTGCAAAATGAAAGCAAACAGCAGCAAACGCCTGTTGATACGGATTAATAACTGAATCGGTGATACTCACACTGCTTGTAGATGTCGTTGACACAGGTGAAGTCATTGATGTCGGCTAGGAGCACTGTGGTTTTGACAACTTCAGGAAGTAACAAGAAAAGAAAAGAAAAGAAAGAAAATAGTGCGTGATCGGGTCTGTGGTTGAAAATTTGAAAGAATTCTCCTGTGTGCATGCAACGAAAGGCTCTCTCTCACCGTTGGTGTAACTGCACCCAGCAGCTTTGAGTATTTCACCCATATTCACCAGAGCCTGGAGAAACACGTCATGTACACAATTGTGCAAAAGTAATTCTCACTTTGTGATGACTGTCAGATCCTCATTTATCCTGCACGAAGGATGCATTTGACCAGTCTTAAATTTATTCTGCAGCATGACAGAGAATTAAGGAATTAACCTGGAATTGGCCCCTGCAGGAAAACTGTGTTTTTTTTCTTCAAAGGCACTATTTTTAAAAGCAATAACACTAGATTTTCTTTTAAATAATGAACTGCATTTTTCACACTGTAGCAGCCTCTCTGTAGCAGGCTCAGTTGTGAGCTCAACTCCTTTACAGTTATCTCAACAGTTAGGAATTAGGAACATCTACTGACATCTGGATAACTTTCAAGTGTTGCTGTACTCCCATGTTCATGAATGAATGACGCAATGAATCAGTGATGACGGAGTGTTACCTGTCTAGTTTGAGCCTGAACACCACCTTCCTCCAACTGTCCAGTGGCAGGGTTCAGTCCCAGCTGTCCTGAAATATACATGGTTCGATCCACCACCACTGCTTGGCTGGAAAACACACACACACACATGCGCGCACACACACGCGCGCACACACACACACACACACACACACACCAGAGTGATGCTGAAAAACAAATTCATGCATTTATTTCTTATAGGCGGGACTACTGTAATTCATTATTATTAGGATGCCCTAAAAACTACCTCTACCAAGGACCTCAAGAGCTACAGGCCGGTGGCTCTGACGTCCCACCTGATGAAGACCCTGAGCGGCTGGTCCTGGCTCAGCTTCGGCCCCTGGTGAGCTCATCACGGGCTCACTTCAGTTTGCCTACCAGCCTGGCACTGGAGTGGATGATGCCGTCATTCACCTCCTACATCGTTCCCTCTCTCACCTGGAGACCGCTGGAAGCACTGTGAGAATCGTGTTCTTTGATTTCTCCAGTGCCTTCAACACCATTCTTCCCACAGTCCTGAAGGACAAGCTGGAGAGCTCAGGAGTGGACCATCACCTCACTATATGGACACTGGACTGCCTCTCCGACCGACCACAGTATGTGAGAACTCAGGGCTGTGTGTCGGACAGGGTCGTCTGCAGTACGAGGGCCCCACAGGGAACGGTTCTGGCTCCGTTCCTCTTCACCATCTACACTGCAGACTTCTCCCACAACTCCACCCAGTGCTTCCTGCAGAAGTTCTCTGATGACTCTGCAATAGTCAGCGTTATCATTGATGGGGATGACAGGGAGTACAGAGAACTGACCCATGACTTTGTGGACTGATGCCAGCAGAAGTACCTCCAGATAAACACTGGAAAAACCAAGGAGCTGGTGGTAGACTTCCACAGGCACAAACATCCTCCACCTCCAAGGTATGGACATCGAGGCTGTGGATAGCTACAGGTACCTTGGTGTTCATCTGAACAATAAACTGAACTGGACTCACAAATCAAATGCTCTTACAGGAAAGGGCAGAGCAGGCTGTACCTGCTGTAGAGACTCAGGTCTTTTGGAGTGAAGGGCCCACTCCTGAAGACCTTCTTTGACTCTGTGGTGGCCTCAGCCATCTTTTACAGTGTGGTCTGCTGGGGCAGAAGCATCTCTGCTGGGGACAGGAAGAGACTGAACAGGCTGATCCGGAGGGCCAGCTCTGTGGAGGTGGTGAGTAGCAGGAGAATGGTGGCTAAGCTGTCATCCCTGTTGGACAACAAGTCCTAGACTTTGGGAGAAGCAACCTGTCACTGAACAAACTCCTCTGGTTGTTTATGGCCATATGCAGGCCATATTCCTACTGTAACTTGCGCTGTCTACCTTCTGCTGTGACACAACATATTTCCCACGTGTGGGACTAATAAAAGTCTATCTTATCTTACCTAAAAAGCCTTCAGTTGATCATAGTATCAAAGTACCACATCACCCCAATAGAGCACTTTGCTCTCAGAGTACTGGCATATCTGTGGTTCCTATGATATTTCAAAGCAGAATGAGAAGCAGAGGCTTCAGCTTCCAAACACTTATTTTGTGGAACCATCTCTCAGCGCAAATGTGAGTGATAGACATCTTCTCTGCTTTTAGGATTAGGCTTAAAATTTTCTTTTTGATAAAAGTAACAGAGCTGGATCAGGAGGGTCGTTTGATTATTTATTATTATTATTTAAGGCTCTTTACCTAACAATATAAAGAACCTCGAGGCGATTGATGTTGTGATTTGACGTCATATAAATAAAACATTTAACTGAATTAAATCAATTGCAGACTAAAGAAGCACACTATAAGCTAGCAGTCACAAAGAAATCGTACAGTTTGATCACATAATAAATCACACTAAAAGTATTGACATTCACCACTGGCACAGTTTGCTGTTTATCTTGGTATGTGTAGAGTTTAAAGTGCAATAAACAAAAATGTGAACTTTGCTCCCAAAAGCTCTCAGAGCAAATGCTATCCCATCTCTCCCAGCAGTAATCTTATGGACGAAACAACGAACTCAGTGTAGCTGTATTACCTGATAAAGCAAAACAAAAAAAAACAAAATAAACCCACCAAAAAACAAAGCAAAAGTCGTGGTCTGTCGTCACTGAATTGGCAGGTGTGTGCCAGCTGTAACTTTAACTTCAGGGCAATGATTCAAAGCGCTACTCACCTGTACGGGCCGATAGCAGCAGGAGCTTTAGCTGTGCTAACAATCTGCCTGATCAGTGCAGCCATTTCACTGGAAATCTATCGACCCGAGTGAAAGAAGTAAGTTGTACAACAGAAGGCTGCAAGCAGAAAAAGCGCAGGACGTCAGAAGGACGTCAGAGCTGCTTTACCGTAAAACACAAAATACACGCGCAAACACATTTCCCTTTACAAATTTTAGTTCCAAAACCGGTCACCTCAGACGTTTTACAACCCAAGTCAGAGTCAAATATGACAAAATGTGACATAATCTTAATAAAACGTGTCTTAGTTTTTTATTAAGATTGTCTTATAGTTTTTTGTTGTCGCGCTAATACTCTACAAAGCCCCCTGAACACGTCATATCCGGAAGCAAACAAGTCCAGCACCAGCGCGAGGAAAACTCACATGGTAGCTAAACGTAAAGTTAGAGGGTCCCTACAGCTGGAACAGCGTTTCTGACACACATCATCACACTGGGGAATCTTGAGGTAACTTTATGAACTCTAATTCCTCTGTGCTTTTGGTCTGGAAATGTTTTAGCTTCGCTTTTGTTAGTTAAAACTACTCCCCAACTTCACTCCAGGTAACGTTGCTAGCAAACTGTCGTTTTAGCTCAGCATTCAGCTGTTTGGGGTGGAAGCTGCTCGCACTGCGAGGTCTCAAGCGTGTCTTATTGTATCTTACAGAAGATGTCTGCGGCTAAAGTCAAAATGCGGGAGAAGAAGATGAGAAATCAGCCCGCCAGTGTGCAGTATCCATCTTCTTCATCTAACGTGGAGAGCAGCACACAGAATGGAGCAGACGCCCCTGGCACCGGTACTCTGCCGTCTCTGGTCATTTCACGTAGCCGATTACATATTAGACTGGAAGGAGGACCAGCGAGTCCCCTACAGTAATGCAGAACAAAGCATAGATATGTTTCTCTTCCAGTCTTTCACGCATGAAATGGGATTCTTGTATAAAAATGTACTACCAAAATGTTTAATCCGGCAGATAATAGGAACCAAATAAGCAGAATAAAGCCAAGGTGAACTGAGCAGTTTTGTTCTCCTTGGACTGTATCATACATACTTGAAAGATAAGGCCATACATGACTGTGTCTGATATAGTTACACATTAAATATCAAACACAAAAGAACATTCTTCCTCTCCAAGTATATGAATATATGTGATATTTCTGCTACGTGCCATGCAGTGCATTCAGAAAGTATTCAGTGTGTCACTTCTTCCACATGTTGTTATGGAAGACACATGACAACAGCAGCAGGAACCTTGAGAATAGTCAGGGTTGAGGGAAAGATGAGGGCAACAATGTACAGAGACATCCTTGATGATAACCTGCTCCAGGGTGCTCTGGACCTCAGACTGGGGCGCAGGTTCATCTTCCAACAGCACAACAACCCTAAACACACATCCAAGATAACGAACATAACTGATGGCCCCCATCCAGCCTGATGGAGTTTTGGGGTCTGCAAAAAAGAATAAGAGAAACTGCCCAAAAACAGGTGTTTCTCAAAAAGGTGGGTCAACAAAGTCCTGGGCAAAGGCTTTGAATAATTATGTACATGTGTGTTTATAGGCCTCAGGGCACGTTCTGTTCTTTGTTTTTCAGACATCTAGAGAACCCCCCCGTCCATGGTCACACTTAATTTGGGACGAATCATAGCTAGAATTAGGTTCTAGCGCCTTCTATTTAACTTGATGTTTTCTATTTGGCACTATCATTTTTATGCAAGAATTTATTTAATGTGTAAGAGATCTTAGAGAAAACGATAACTGTTGCTGTGTTTTGTTACACCTCTGGTAGGGGTATCTGAAAATTTTAGGCGTCTTCCCTCTGGGCTGTCTGTCACTTTATTCTTGTAATTTTTTTTTTTTTTTTTTTTAAGTGCCC
>VURO01049817.1:9548-42316 GCA_015108175.1 Pelvicachromis taeniatus | reverse complement strand
TTTGTGTGTGTTGGGTCCAAGGCTGTCTGCCTTGGGGAACAAGTGACTTTGTGTCCTGTTGCTGCATTTCTGACATGGGGTGATGCAGAAAGCTGGTGGGAGTTTAGGCAGACAGCTCCTGTCTTTACCAGTAGGCCAGGCATGGATGCTATAGGTTTATGGTGCATTTAGAAGAATGGGCAGGGAATTAGAGAGCACCTGGTAAAGGTACAAAGAGAGGCGCTAGGGAGTGTGTGTGTGTGTGTGTGTGTGTGTGTGTGTGTGTGTGTGTGTGTGCGTGCGTGCGTGCGTGCGTGCGTGCGTGCGTGCGTGCGTGCGTGTATTTGCAAGGGGCCTGGTAAGGGAATATATTACACTATAGTGAGTACAGTAAGTGTGAAGGATTTAATGGCAGAGAAAAGAATTGGCAGTTGCAATTGGACATATGAGTCGATGCTCATGGACAGCACACACACATATACACATACAGAAACCAAAATTTATACATGTCCATACACATGGACTCTATGGTCTACACAAAACTGTCCAAACATGTGTACTTAAAGTATAAATAAGGGCTAATAAGAAGACCATAAAGTATTTTTCACTTTACAGATGACTCCCTGAGTCCTCGATGAGCAGCTACAATATGAATCACATGAGAAAAAAAGCAATCCCTGACTTTTGCTGAATGTGAAATTTAGGTTATGCATGCATAGAAAATATGGAAGCACACACAAATAAATAACTTAATAAATAGCTTGCAGCATTTCAATGAAAAATTAAGAAGACTTCCAAAAGATTGAAATTATGCATTTAGCTTATGCAAGATGCACAAAACTAAATGCTCAGTTTCGGACAGAATTTTTACTCTTTACTCATAGATCTGTATGAGGTCAAATACAATGGATATATAGCTAATATATATGTGGCCATGATGGGTCCACCTTAAAAGACAAATATACATACATGTGGGTATGTCCGTCTCAAAACAACTGCAGTTTGCAAGTAATTGGTGTCTAATTTATGAATGGAGAATCTCATCATAAGTCCCAAAATGTTGCATTCAGTCTGAGTTAGTCTGCACAGATGAGCGCAACACGTTCACAATGCATCAGTTTACATTAGGAATCTTGACTCAGCTGCTTCCCAAGTGGTTGTGTTACAGATATATTCCTGTATAAAAACCATATGCTATTTTCCATTATAAAAACCTGCCCTTCAACAACTGCTTCATTGTTTGTTTGAGGAAATTCTGATTGTTCAATCTATGATTTTCTGGCTGGATGAGGAGAATTTCTGTTTATGTGAATTGTATATAGATGGCAACAAATTTGTAACAGGAACAAATTTCACTGATTTATCAGTGTCAGCATCTATATTGTTACACAAATATTAACTTCCTAATTGAACCCACTGAATTACAACCTGATAGCATAATGACTCACTTTTTGCCATTTTATCACTTTGACACACAAAGTAACTTCACAGCTTCAAAACATCCATTCAAAAGCAATGAGATCACAAATCCTTTAGCATTGTCACAATTTTGTTCATGACATGGTCCCCACCCACCGTTTTTCTTAATGTGACTGTAGCGTTAACGGCACTTATTAGCAGTAGGGTAAACTCTGATTACAGGTTGAAATTCAAGTCAGTATTGGGCAGATTTTAAAGCAGGTAAGTCCAAGCTAAATCCATCACAAGACTGAGTCACAAATGATATAGAGTATCAGGAAAATGCTGTAGCAAAGAGTGAACTTCTGTAGGCCTGTCAAACAAATAGGCAGTGTAGACAAGCTCCCACGTATGATGTAAGTTCAACACAATTGTAGAAAAAATATTTTGTAATATCTTTACAATGACTTAATTTCATGAAACAAAGATTAGCATCTAACATAAGGTTAGAGGGAGAAAAACAACCAAGGATAGAGCATTGTATCTGAATAGTTTTAATTTAAATACATTTTATGGACTAGAGAAATGACATCAAAGATTTCTTTTTTTTTGTTTTGACATCAAAGATTTCACAACATTCACTATCAAGAAGACAACGCTTTCCAACTCAATGCGTAGATTTATGAAATATATCATTAGATACAAACTATCTAAAGCTCTGCCTATAACAAGAAGATGCGCACACAAGGTTATTACTCACATCACTATTGATGTGAATACAGTGGTTGAACTCCCAAAGCAATAATGTAGACAAATGGGGAAAATAAGAAAAAAGGGAAAAGGGGAAAAAAAAAGACGGATTAAATGTTTCAATATCTGAGAGACGTTTTTGAACAAAAGTGGTCAAGCTACAATCATTCACCAAGGACATCAATGAAATTAGAGCCTTCTGGCTACAGTAAAATACACACATAATGTTAAGGTTAAGCTATACTGTGGAACATCTTTTACAAGATTTCAATATGTGTATTCAATCATTTGGCGGTGGAAGAATTAAATAAAGGAGGCAAAATCATTTTGTGTCAGCTTCAGAACTGCAGCCAGGATCAGGTTTGACACAAGATGCAGATATCATGTTTATCTGTCACCGGGGTTGAACCTTATTGCCTATTCCTCACTCGCTCAGAAATATTATCAAAACTGAATCATCGCAGCTCTTTATAGATTGTTCTTGTTCTGCCTTGAGACCAGTACGTCTTTGCAGCGTGATACCATCGCACTCAATATTTTATGACTTCAAGAGTTACAGGGATAAATTTCTCTCAAAGTCCCAACAGTGTGCAGTATCTACACAATATCACCTCCCAGCTGATTTTGAGCAACAAAGCAACCTAAAGCTTTTAGCACTGCAGCCACATGTTACTGCAGTGTGGAGGCTTGTAAGTCAAAAGCTGGGCTGAATGGTGTAAATTCATTTCTGGTTATGTGGGTCAAGGTGAGGTCATTTCAGATACGTATATGTTATTTCACACAGGCCTGCATGTTGTTAGAGACTCTCTTTCTCTCTCTGTGTGTGTGTGTCCGTCCAATGACCCACTCCCCTCCAGGGATGGCACGGGTCATTTGTTCTGACCTTTCCTGTATGCACAAGCAAACAAACAGCTACAGACTGATGACATGGCAAACAGCTTCATATTCACCTGTGCACAATAAAATACCTCATTCCAATCACAGTACCGCCTCCTCCAACGGGACACGACAACAGAATATCTCCAGTCTGTTGAGTTTATAAGTGAAAATGAGTCCCAAAATGCAGTAAACACAATCTGAAATGAACACTTGCCTACAATGTACAACTTTCAGAATAGTCCAACAGAAGAGCAAGAGAAAATAACCGGAGAGATTGAAAAGTTCTTTTTGTTTCAGTGTTTTAAGGCTGAAAAATGTATAACATACATGTGTTTCTTTACTTCATATCTATGTAAAATGAAGCAGTTGTATAATTCTAAAGTCCAATATGGTGATTGGTTTTTCATTAAAAAAATGGATGTCTCAAGCAATCAAACAAAATATTTCTTTGATTGTTTTTGGGCCTGTTCTGATGGATCAAATAAGATATAATATTAAATATTTACTCAAAATGTTCAAAAAAACAAGGTAAGTTTTGTCCAACACAAGCCAGTTAGAAGGAGCCCAAGCACAGTCAAAGACTGATAAATTGCAAGCGGTAATATGGGTGTGGGAAAGAGGACCCAAACGCAGGACTGCACAATGTTAACAGTGCGTTTATTTACTGTGAGGTAAATAATACACCATGATGTAGCCCCATGCGTTCCCAATTCCCGTGCTGTGTCTTCCTCCCGTGTCTCGTGCTCCGTGTCTTCACTCCTGTGATGCTAGTGCCCGCTGCCCTCTCGTTCCCGCTCTCCTGCTGGGGAAAATCCACAGAGGCAGCCGTTAGCTCACACCCAAACCGCGACAGACAACACTTGCAGAACACCATAACACACTGACGAGTAATCACACAATAATCCAGCGTCGCTGGAAGCTCAGCCCTTCTCTTAAGTAGCTTCCACGACAATCAGCACACGCACACACACACACACCTACACACACACACACACACACACACACACACACACACACACACACACACACACACACAGTCCAAACTGCTCATGGACCATGAGCAGTTAAACATTCAAATCATGGGTATTGTGATGTTCAGTGATGTTATGGAATTGAGAAGTTTGGGAAAGAATGAACAACTGAGTAAAAGTGGTACAGCTGCAAACTTTGAAGATGATTAAATCACATAGAAGTCACATTATCTCTGAATACATGTTTCTTCACCTGTAATGGTTATGGGGTAATGGTAAGTCCATTTGTCCATTTTTTAAACTACTTATTCAATTCAGGATTGCAGCATGGCTGAATGCTATGCTAGCTAACTGTGTGTGCATTGCAGAGTACACTTTCTCTCCAACTGTATGGGCAAATAGGAACCATCAACCAATCTAACATGCATGTCTTTGAGTTGTGGGAGGAAGCAAGTGTACCCATACAAAACCCATTCAGGTACAGAGAAGATATGCACAAATTCCATGCACAAAGGCCCCAGGCAACCAGGAGGTGCCTATTAGGGGCTGTAAGATGACATTTCTAATTACCGTGCTTGATTAAATTGAAAACTAGACACATTAACAAACACCCAAAAGCTGTGATTGTACTGTTATAAACCCCACCTTCACATAAAGTCAGGGTACGTCACAGCTGAACATTATATGCTTCATAAAATGTTAATAACTATTATAAAAGGTACAGTACTGGATGTTATTAAATAATGTGTTTTCATGTTGGCATCTAGCGGCAAATTTGTTTGCTAGGGTTATAGCTCTGTATATGTGTGTGTGAGCGGGAGAGAGATTGTTCACGAAAAGTTTCAAACACCAAGTATATAAAAGGAATCCCTCTTGACAGCTAAATTTCTTTTCCCTGATTAGCTAAATAAGCCTGAAGGAAAACATGTTTAAGCAGCTATATTTGGTTGAATTAGAGGAGAGTCTCCTTGGAGAGAAACACTTGTACCTGAAAGTTTAATGTATTCTTTATTTGGAAATAACAAGCTTACAAAGAAAGGCCCATTATACAACTAGCAGAATATACTCGGGCAGTGTAAACAACACAACCTTGGTTGTTATTGATAATGATGTGCTGCTGCAACCAGGTGCCATGAATTATGTGCCTCTCTCCTTTCTTGGACTACATCAGCTGCATACATGTGAGCTTATGCATGTGTGTGTAACGTGATGAAGCAAGAAACCAGAGAGAAAACCAACAAATGGCTGCATATAAAGCAGGGTGGGTGATATCAACTAACCAACCAGGTGCAAACCTGCTGTGAGCAAGCTCAGAAAACATTCAAGGAAGTCTTACACCCAGAAGGCAATGTAGATTAGACAAATCACAACGTTTGGAGAAAGCATTAGTCATGTCCCAAAGTGCCCTGCTCAGGAGTGTGGTGTTTTGGTGTGGAGAGTCAGGTGTCATGACTGAAATGATAAGTCAGAGATGAATAAGTGTTTGCCATGTGCACCTGGATCTTTCAACCAGCATCCTGCGGGAAGATGAAAGGACGATTGCAGACACCGAGACCAAATAGAGACCATGAGAGTCCAGAAACTGGCCTTGACCATTTAGCATCAGAGCCAAGTTTTCTGCTATATTTATCTGCCAGTTTTTACTTTTAAGGTGGAGACGGAGGTATATACGTTGAGAATTTCAGGAATTTATTGAGAAAACTAATTGTACGAAGCTCTGAGAGGATAGAAAGGAGGGAGAGAGTGAAAAACAATGAGGTGGAGGGCAGACGGAGGTGTGTAGGAGGACTTTGATGGTTGGAGCGACAGCTGTGTACCCGGTGAGTGTCTTTGAAGAACAAGAGGAAGCCTAGAAATAAATGCATTAATTGCAGATGAGGGGGAAAAATGAAAGAAGAACAATGATGATGAAGGCGAAGAGAAACAGATTGTGTTTGTTGACTCAGAATACCTCCAGCTGAGACAGATGAAAGGCCTCACAATTATGATGTCAGAGGTTATAAAAACATGCATGTAGATTTGGTGATATTGCCTTAGAGTGTTTTTTCATGGACTTTTCCCCAATATCCTCACTTTAATAAAAAATATGTGTGTTTTTATTAATTTTTTTGTCTTTTGTATGTGTTCTTACATAAATATGTCAGGTGTAGGCACACGTAGGAGAGCCGACAGTGAGTTATGCTCAAGACATTAGATAGTGATGATTCCAAAAAATACTGAGTAAAAATCAAAATGAGAATTTCTTTGTGGCAAAATGGCATTGCTGCAGTGGCACATGAGCTCAGCATGCCATTTTTATCTTTCAACAGATCTGCAGAGTAAAGCCAGATTTGTTGATTATGCCAGCACTCTAGTTTGAGTCTTTAGGGAGGCCTTTACACCATATAACTTTGCTTTGTATAAGTGCAGCAGAATTAAAGCTTTAGAAAAAAAAATCAAAGATTTCAACCAAGTTCAGATTTGCCTGGTGATTATATACATATTGTTATAGGCACTTGTAGCTCTCTTCCTGTTCATTTATTTGGGAGCTTCAGTGTGACCAAGATGCGGCCTGCCGAGTGGCAACACTTGTTCCCTGAAATACTTTTGTAAACTGTATTGTGCAAAAATATCTGCCTCTTACACAGTTCATAATCACATCATGTGAGCTTGGGTCCTTCAAGGTAGTAACAGCTGATTCTAATACTACTACGACACTCCTACAGATGGATTACTAAATCACAGTGTTTGAATAGATAAATGGAACAGCTTCAGTCTTTTGTTGTGAACTTTGTTTTTTTTTCCACTAAGGACAGTTGTCAGTGTTTCATCACCCTCAGAATTTCATTTCTGTGACACTCCATCTGTTCACAAAGAGGGAATAGATGGGAGATGAGAAAGTGAGCACGCTTTATTGGTATTAAAGACACAAGATGAGGAGAAGTGCAATTCTAAATGTGACCAGGCTCTTCCTAAGTCACTTGGTAGTTCTTGTCAAAGTTTTTAAAGTGCCTGATTTCTTATTAGTGTCCACAGTTTTTAAAGCGCAGTCGGCACTTTGTCATTAAAAAAAACTATTTTCCAACAACATAGTGGAAGTTTTATCTGCTTTTTGGGGCTGCACTCTTAGAGACATTGAGGTTGAAACAAATGGGAATGAAATATCCAAGATGCTCCCAGGTGCTTGTCCACAGGAGGACTTCACCTCTCAGGTGATTTCTTAACCAGCCTATCTATAGCCTTAATGCTTTATGCTATAAATATCTCCATCCCGCTGCATGTCTTCCTCCACACGCTGTTCCCCAAAAGGCGTTCCTTTCAGTCTCTCCCCTGCACCTCCTTACTCCAAAGGCCCTGCACGTTCCTATCCTTTTTACCACAGACATTACCATACCTTTGATCGCCCTCTCGCTACCTTCTTTCTACTTCATTACCAATGCATACATCTTCCTCTATTTTTTTTTTTAAATATCTTTGTCCTAGTCAGCAGTTAGGAATGTTCATTTAACAATTGCCTTAGATGGAATTATAACGTTAAAAGGAGATGGCTTTGAAATGGAAATTGCACACATGGGAGACCCTAGTGAGTGCTGCGATGGTCTCCTGGATCCCGATGATGAACACCCGGGTTTCATTCTATCTGACATCAGAAGCAGAGGCGGGCACATGAAGAACAAACGTCCTGGAGAAAGGCAAAGATAAGAAAGATCGACAGACACCCCTGTCCTTGGTTGACAAACAGCTGCATCACCTCTCTTCTTTTATGCGCACTGTGGTTTCGCTTTCATCTGGCTTACAGTTTGATGTGATGGTATTATTTGCTTGTCATTAGAGGAAGAGGAAATTGGGTCTGTCATTAGGTTGATAACACCTCTGCCAGATTAAATGACTGACAAGAAGCACTGGTGGGCTTAGTGGAGGGGGAATAAACCAAGAGAATCAGACTCTGTATTACCTTACAGGAAGGGAATAAATAGAAGACAAATGGATGGGAAAAAGTAAAATTATTATAGCAAATAATAGAAATATCACCAACATTAGCAAGGAAAAGATAAACTGAAGGCAAGCCTCAAATAAATTAGTAACATTGTCCATAACAGTCCCTTCATTCATTCTTCCTAGTTTGTATATGTATATACAAAAATTCAGATACTTCCTTTTTCTGTAATAACTTCTTCAAATAAGCCCTGTGACAGACTGGCGACCTGTCCAGAGTGTACCATGCCTCTTGCCCTAAGACAGCTGGGATTGGCTCCTGCACCTCCCCGCGGCCCTGAAAAGGATGAGCGGATGCGAATGGATGGATGGAACTTCTTCAAATAAAATGGCAAAATCACAATAATTACCATAATTCCAGATTTATATAGTAGAGTGTAAGCCTTAAAGTTGCTGTGAACTTTATTTTGTTAGCTTACCTCTGTCAGTTCAAGTGCATAATCATGGCTAGAGTGGCTATTGTAGGACAAATCTGTTTTAGTCAGCCAAGAGACATCAGAAACATTCAATTTAGACTGTACCATAAACATGTGTATAGAAAAACATGTTTGTACATGATTTTTAACATATTTGAATAGTATTAACACTTAGGAATAAATCAAGAATAAAAAATAAACATGTGCTAATTACATATTTTTGCATATGTTTTTACACCTGAGTCATCTCAAAAACTTTGCTTGCCAGTGTTCATCTATAGTAAGTGTTCTCAGATAGCAAAGTGACTCCGGACCAGATACGGCCTAGAGTTTTTCACAATCTCGCAGGCTATCAGTGCACTGTTTACCTCAGTTGTCAGTATGCCAGATGAAAAGATTCCATGTCTATTATTTCTGGAGGAGGCTGTAAAACTTTGTGAAAGGAATCCAATAAGAGTTGATGTGTCAGAGGAGCTCATTTCTGTCCATTGACAACGATACTGAGGTGAGTTTTTTAAGGTATGCTGAATTTTTCTGTTGGTAAAAACTTCTGGTTTTGCTTAATTTCATGTTAGCCTCTGCTAGCAGCTGTTAGTCAGCATTAGTGAAACTTTCTTTAAAGTGAAATTCTCATTGTCGAGCTTAGTGTATAAATTGTCATGAGAATATAATCAGTCTGTTTATCAGAGGGAATATGGGGAGTTTTACAACCCAACAAGGTCTAACAAGCCTAGCATTAGCTGATATAACACTAACTTATAACCAGCTGTTGTTGTTTAGCGGGCTTGTTGCCATCTGTCCATAAATGGAAGGATCTTATGTCTAATCAGCTGACAATATGTAAATTTGACAATATCTGGAATAAATAAACTTTTGTGTGTTAGACCACCGACTTCAGTTCAAGAGATCATGCTTGAGGTGAGGCGGAAGATGACATTTTATCTTGATGCTGTTTGCTTTGTCCCTTTCTTTCATGTTTCAGTAAATCAGTAAAGGCACCCTTTTGGTGAGGATAAAACATAGGTTGAGCCTTCATAACCTAAGTCTGACGGTGCATACACAAATTAAAGGCTTTACTCCGTGGCACAGGAGCACCTAAGAGTTGTCTTTTACTCCACCTTTGGCATACTACCTATGTGGCTGGAGTCACATACAATTAGCCAGAACGTTGGCGCCATAATATTCAAGACGGTTGGATAACATGGCACCTTCCACAAACCAGCACACACTGCTATACGAGAATGCTTCATCTTGTTGGAAAATAAACTACACGCTAATCAATGTATATTCACAAATACATTAAACTGTAAATATAATTAATTCTACCTTGAAAAAAAGGAGTGGAAAGAAGAAATCACTCACAGCTGAGAAGCTGGCAGCAGGCATTTTTTGGTATTTTCTGATTATTAATCTTGTAGTCAATCAGTTTTCACAGTTGTTATGTATCAGTAAATTGTCTGAGGACAAATTACTTATGTTCAAAGTAACTTATGAGTCCTTAAATGAAAAGAATTAAAGTCTGGAGCATGTGCACATGTGTGGTCCCCTTTCTTCATTCATTTTCCAGTAATTAGTGCAAGCTTGTTAATTAAGCCACAAGGCACTCAATTATATTTCTCCTTTTAAAGCTGACCCAAACCTGAGGGAAAACATGTTGAGCCGTCTAAGAAACAATGGCCCTGCTGATCTTTGAGTAATTATCAATTACTATGCTAATTCATCACTCACCATCAATTCCTTCACAAAAGCCTCATGCAGCCTGACAAATGTCCACGGTGCTGCTAATAAACTACAGGACAAATATAAATAAATAAAAAGCACTTTAACTTTGAACTTTCAAATGTGGGCTGAAATAAAACAATATGACCAAACACATATGAAGATGGAAAGAGCACAAAGAGTTACTGAAGTTGTGCTTTGTTCATAACCAAGGTCAAGTTATGTCCGGTTTTCCAAGAAGAGTGCCGACTATTGATAAGTCCTTCTTATTGTGACACAATCGTTTGATTAAATGGCTCCTGCTGCAGATCACCAAGTCCCACAGACACACCCACTCAAATTAAAATGAACATAAATATACACCACGTAGATTCAGTAAACCAACGTTTTTAATCCACACTCCATAAAACTGGGCTGAAATACATACGAAGTAATTATTATATACAGAGGAGTTTAATTTGTTTTCAGGTTTAAAATTGTAGAAAATTTTATTAATGTAGCACATTTCAATATATGAAAACTCAATGCTTTCATTAAAAAAAAGTTCAAAATAGCCATTTTAATAGTTTTGCAATTTTCATTAGTGTTTATTTTTATTTTAGTTTTGACTTCTATATTTCTTTATATTTCTATTCTATAATTCTATTCTATTTAATTAGTTTTAATCATTTGTTTGCTAGTTTAGTTCTTATTTTTGGAAAATCCTTAGTTTCAGTTTTAGTTACTTTTTTAGTTACCGGGCATTTATTCAAAAAATTAGCCGGCCGGCCCGGCGTTTAAAAGAGACCGGCGGTTGTTGGAGAACAGCTCTTATTCTCTTCTCAGACAGAATTGTCACGGAAGTGAGAGGGAAAGAGGACCCAGGTGCGGTTTTTAGACTGAGGTGAAAAGACAGTGCTTTTACTTACAGTGCTCCAAAATGTATTCCAACAGTTCACAAATAATGCAGTTCCCAATTGTGCTCCGCCTTTGCTCCTGTGTGTCTGTGCTAGCCCAGTGCACGAGTGGTGCTCCCCGAAACTTCTCTCCGCCCAACTCTCCTCGAGAAAAAGTAAAAGACCAGAAAATCACAGTTAGCAGGTTCACTAGCTGACAGTTCCAATTCAGTGTAATAATCCCACTTCAATGGTCGCTGCATCCAGCTTAAATGCCGCTGGTAGTAGATGATGGCTGATTGGAAACAGTTGGCCGAGTGATGAGACGCGGGAGGACCGACGACAGCGCGGCGGGACTTCCGGGTCGAAGGTCGCCGGGCTACTATTGGAGACTGGCGTCTATTTGTCGTGACATGATTTCAAACCTGCGTTTACTAGAAGCGGGCGTCAATAAGAGACAGGCCACTATTAGAACATATAAGGTAGTTATAGTTGGGTAATGTACATTAACAGAGCTTAGCCAACTCTAAAGTAACATTTTTTGTTTTTGTTTCTTAATGTTCACATGCATCAGAAATGTCCGTATGGAACTCTAATATTATAGCTGCAAATGCTCTTGATTAATGCAACTGTTTACAGATAGGTAAAAAAAAAAAAAAACTCCACTTTCCTCACACCGAGTGATACTAATACTAAACAGTAGATACTGTTACATTTCAGCTTAACAGTTTCATTGATAGCATTACATATTTGTGAAAATGTTTTACATTTGTGACTCTATTTTTATGTGGAGAAAAACAATTTTATTTAAAAAACTTAAAATGTCATGGTTATTCACAGTTACTTTTCTTTTAGTTGTAGATATAGTTAATGTTTTTTTTTTTTAATTAACAGAAAAAAAAATGTAGTGAACAGTGTACAGTTATGTATAACAAGCTTCATTTGTGAGACCAGTACCTTATATGCTGAAGGAACAGGAAAGAGTTACATCTAACAGGAAGTACCTAAAAGCTCTCGACTTTTCACAAACTAGTGGTACAGGTCTTGGCCATGCTTCTTGGTAATGTTCAGGTAAAGAAGAGCTTTCATCTGATACACACTACAATCTGTTCCCTTCTTCAGCTCAGTCCTCTCATCCTTCTTAAGTATTGATAAAAGCACTGCCCATGAAATATCAGGTCCTGTCCACTGGTAATTGATTGTTTGCAGTTTGATAATACATAAACGTGTAGACTTGCGCTTGTCAGCTGTGCTCTAAAATAAATGCAGCCATAGATTTCCAATTAAAGGTGGGTGGCAGTGCTATTAGTTAGCTCTAAAGGTAGCTGTCAGTGAGTGGAATAAGCCAGGGTCTATAGCTAGCATGATAAGGTAGCTCTGCGAGGTGTGTTTATCCAGCTCTGGACAATCTCACAGTGTGAAGACGCAGAACTCGACATGGGCAATTGGGTGATATTGTGATATCTACTTGAAACAACAGTGATCTTTTAACAGTATATATTATAAAGTTTCTACAAAGATATCAACAAAGGTATCTTTAAATAGCCACACTTTAAATGTGACAACCAAAGCAGGGACATGACAGAGATTGCTGCACAATATAACAGCATAAGGACATGACCAAGCAATCTTAACTCAAAGTATATTAACTAGATTTTTTGAAAACATTTATCAACATCTTTAAATATTTATTGGCTAATGCAGTTTGAGCACATCTCTTTCCAAATAAAAACTGAGAGATGGACTTAAACACTTAAATAGACTCTTAAGTGAACTTCACGTACAGTTTATTTTGACCAACTGCATATCAAGATGATTTTAAATGGGTACCGTATAGTTACAGATACACAGAAATAGCTGTAATAAATTTGTGGTTTGGTAACAGGTATGCTACCCAGTGTTTGCTATTTGGACATTATACTGAAAACAAGATTTTTTTGCCTGTTAATTTTCCTTAGTTTTCCTTGGGTAGCAATGGTAACATGGTTCAGCTGGTTCTGTAGTTCTGTGCTATAGGGCAGACACAACGAGTTGGGTTCTGAGGAAATGTGAATTACATCTTCAAGGTTGGTCTATTAACTGCACACATTTCAGTAATGATGAAGATATTTAGCTTCAACCCAACTTATAAATAAGGAAAACCTGAAACCCTGCCAGGGCAACCCATAGTGTAAGAAGAAATTTCAGTTTCGATAAAAAGACATTATATGGAGGTTTACATCTTCTGGCGCCCAAAACTGAAAAGCAAGAGACTAATATGGATGGATTTTTGTTGCCCTGAAATAGCCTTTCTGCACATCTCATTTGTACAGAGATATTATTAGCACTTTTGTAGCCTGTGTGTTAGCTTGAATACATTTCCCCACTCTCCTGTGACCTCTCACATCAAAATGACATTGTTATCCCCTTAGGATCCTCCACCTAACTGGATATTTTTCGGTCACTGCACTAGTTTTTGGTAAACTTTATAGGGTGCTGAATGTCAAATGCCACAAAATGAAGTATCTCTGGGATGATATCAAGCTCCAACAATTGAAGTCTTTTCAGAGTCACACATTTTGACCTTTGTGATGGACAAATATTAAACATGAATATTTGCATGATCCAGTTATTGAGAATTATAGAAAACATGTGTCACAGACTATCATAGTACAATAGTCAAATGAATGATAAGCTATCATAAGATGGTGATGAGGAAAATTTAGAGAAATGGTGTACCAAAATAAGTTTAGACAAGAACAGTGAGCTAACCATGTAGAAAAGTCAGATAACTCAAGTAAGAGATGTGTGTCTCCCATTGGGAGAACACCTGTCTCCGATCAATCTGTTCCTTAGTGTCGCCTGCCTCATTTTTGTATAACAAGCCTCTTCTAGTTTCAATTAAGCCAAAAAACATGCTCTTTGAGACTTTCAGGAAGAGCACTGGACGTTGTCTAGTTATACCTGAGAAGATGACCTTGATTGAGCAATCTGCCAAATTTAAGTCAGATAGGTGGAATCTTTTTTTGATTTATACCTGTTATGTGAACCTGATCTGAATGTTCATAGTGTTTATTCTTTCTAAAACTCACAGTGAAGGCGGCATCAGGTTATGTGTGTTATGATTAAATTAGCCAGGACATGGTTTGGGATGTGGGAGAACAAGACCAAAGTCAAAAATACTTACAGCATCAACAACTAAGTTTCACAAAGTAGATCTCCTTCATCAGGCAGAGGCATTTTCTCGAGACTGCTGTTGTCATGGAAACTATAAGTTTGAAGCATTAACCCATTATGAAATCCACACTACCCTCCAAGCTGTCTCTCCATCTCTGTCTCTCTGTCTCGCTCTCTCTCTCTCTCTCTACTACAAACACACAAGCACGCAGCAAAAACTAATCACCACTTTCTTCACAAATCCCTCCTCATAGATCTCTCACTGCTCTCTGGGGACTCTCCACAGCATATTAATCAATGTAATTGAAATAGTTGATTACATCACTTCACGCCTCATCCCAGTTTGAGGGACTTTGTGTGCAGTGAGCATTAAAGATGTAGTAAAAGAACACTGAGATGTTATAGTGCGTTGCACATATCTGTGGCTGAAAGGCATTAGCACAGATGCCATAAAAAAAACTGCACTAGACATAATAACTAGAACTGTCTCCACTATAGAGCCATTACTCAGAGTTCTTTTAAAGGAAAGTGCAAGGGCATTAATACTCTCACACTCCCTCATATCAAAATTTACAACCTTTGTATCTTTAACAAAGGCTTCAAAAACTGGCTTTAGCAGCAAATGCTTGTATAATACTCATGTGAGCATTATAGCATGGCATTAGCCCACATGCAGCATAGATAACAATATCACATTTAGATTTCCTAAAACTATAAGTGATTTCTTTACAATAGGCTCTTGCAAAGAATAGACATGTTTTTAGCTAATCCATGTCTTCTAAATCAAACATTGTAATTTACAATTATTTAATAAAGGTGCATGAACGTATGCATAACTGAAACCAAAAGTAAGACAGTTGAAGGCCATGTTTTCATTCATGTTGTTAGTGTTGTTTGTGTGATGACAGTAATGTTCTGTCGACGTGCCCTGATCGGTCTGTCCAATTTGATCCAGGCTGTCTTTTATTCTTTTACAACCTTCTGCAATCTTTGTTCACATCTTCACCATTGTGTACTCTTTATTGTGTAAAGAGCTGTAAAATTAGTCTCAAAAATATTTAGCATATATTTTTTTCTAGTCGTTTTATGTTAGCTTTGTTTCATCATTTTGGTTGCTAGTTTAGTTATTAGTTTAGCACAGATATGATACAGTGATTGTAGACTTTTATATCACCTTGCTATGTTTTTTTTGCACTTCTGAGAAGTGAAAGTTGCTTAAAATGTGTAAAAACTTCACGCATTCATACAATGTGGTAAAAACTTTTTTTTTTTTTTTTGGTGCAGTGGGCTTGAAAAATGGCTCCACTGAACCTGTCTGTTTCAGACTCAGGTATTATCGTCATGTGCCAAATTTGGCAGCAGGTGCATTCAGCAGTCATACCCCGACCCTAGAGGAAGTCAGCCATGTTAAACTAAATGCTTAACGCCATTGTTTCCATTTAGAATATACTTGACTCCAACAGATTTAAGCAGCGCAAGTGCAAACTTTGTTGGTGTCATTCCAAATCCTTTGTGCAAAGTTATCAAGATTGTGGTGCTTTTCCTAATTTACACTCAATTGTTGTTTAGACTTGTTGTTTATCATAGCATTGTTTTATTTACCATTTACAATGTCTGATTCTATTATTGTCCAGTAGCACTAGGTTAGATGTTAATGAAGGACTATTAGAATAACAACATATACCTTGACTGAAAGTGAAACTTGCAAGATGAATTCAGCTATCTTGAATTTATTTCACATATTGAAAGCTCTCCTAGTGGCATGTTTGTGACCTAAAACAAGCCAAAAACAAACAAACTGAAAGTAATCTCTCTAGTCAAGGTGAAAAGTACTTCACTTTCCCTCTTCAGTTTATCCTCCCAATTTGTCTTCCTAATATTGATTTTTGGCTTCATACTATTTTTCAAAGACTGCAGCCACTCAGCCATAACCTCTTGATCTGTAACGTCTCCCTGGCTGACAAATACTGAAGTACATGTTCTGTTTTATACTTATATGCCAATACAAGGACAAAATAAGAACTGCTTTAATCTTTTAAAAAGTATACAAGGCAATGCACGTGCATAGTGTTTAGGTGCTTACACAAAACATCAAAAATACCAAAAGATCATTTTCCATATCCAGTAGTAACAAAGGTTATATGAACAAGTTATGCACACCGAACATTGGTGCCAGAAAACCCATTTAGCCTCCAGCAAACTTGGCAACATTTAAAGAAGGAAAGGTACAAACAGAGCCATGACTGTATATTGCATGAGTTGTAACCAGTATGCCGACATGTTTTCGAATGCTTCAAATTGACTATTTGTGAAACACATCAATATATCAATGTTTTTGTCCTTATTTCAATAAAAAGGAGCCAAACAGAGATTTTGGGCAAAATTGCTGCGTGAGAGATGCTCAAAATATAAAAATGAAAGCTAGAAAAGATTATAATGGATAATGTAAAGGTCTATATAAATAATTAAAAATACCTCCAATAGGTTCTCCATGTTAAAATTAATTATCCATAGTTAAATAATACTTTGTAGAGTGTACAGTGTTAATAAAAGTCTGTTCGTTCATTTAATGTTTCTTAAATGAATGAAACAAGATTTAAAGAGCTTTAAGATGTGAACTTGAAATGTCATGGTCTGGGTGAGTCAGTGTTTTTTTCACAGCCTTTGCCCTCCTCTTCTGGGTGGTGGTTCCGGCGCTCTCAATCAGCCTTCGCCAAACTGTCTGCTAACTCATGTCAGTGTGTGGCCTCACGTTCGTTCTGTCCAGCCTGTGGTTAGACGTTAATTGTGTTTTTTCTTGCTCTCCAGCCGGTTATTTGGAATCCGCATACAAGCCTTGCCATAACCCTGCTCACCGGACGCCGGTCGCTTCTCTCCACTGCTGCCTGCCTCCCTGCGCTACATCCGGCTCCCTGGACTCACCCAGACCCCTGGCTGCTCACTCTGTACCCCCCTCTGCTCCTCTTCACCCACACGAAGTACAGTGTCAGTTTTATTTAGCTGAATTCGACTCCCCGTGTGAATCTCCGGACCCGCTTTAAATTATCTTTCTTTCTGTTACAGTACCCGTGACCTGTCACCGCCTTTCATAGTTTCCCTCTAGACCACGCTCCCCCCCCGCCTGCTCCATACTCCGCCTTAACTCTGCTTACCTCACACGCCCTGTTGAATAAAGTGGGTTTTGTCATCATACTTACTCGTCTCTGTGGTTGGCTCTGCTCGACGTAGTCCATTTCTCGTCTCGGGCTCCAAGCCCTGACATTGAATAAAAATAGCACCAAGGTTCTTACCACATGATTTGATGTAATGACAGACCTCCTAAACAAAACTCCATTGTTTTGACAGGATTAGGAAGGAGGAAATTTGAAGACAACAACTAATTACTGGCAGTGAAACATTCCTAGAGGTAGGAGAGGTTGTTTGGCATAACAGAAAAGTACAGTTGAGTATCGTCTGCATAGCAGTGACAGAAAATGTCATATAGATCAATACTTTATTGTTCCCTAAGGGAAATTACTGTTATTTTTAATAAGGTATCTTTCTATCTATGAGGAGCTGTAAAGTTTGTTGGCCATGTGGTAGGAGCCTTTTCTTGTAGGATTCTGTGTTGGATCGTGGTGAAATGAATCTTTTGATCAATGAGCTCCTGCGATGGGTTTAACACATTATCCAGAGGGTGAGAAGGATTATCCAATATGGTCTGTATCCTAGATAGATTCGTCCTCTCTGGCAGGACAATCAGAGAGTCAGGGCCCATTTATGTTTGTGGCATTGGTCACTTTGCACATAAACAGGAATGTCACCACTGCTCTGTACCATTTCTACAAGCACTGAGGGTGTGAGTACTTGCAGGATTCTCTTGAACAACAAACATTGCCACTAAGACAAAACCTCCACATCAGCGCTGGTATAGGAGGAGGGAAAGTCAAAACTTCAATGCTGGAAGCAAAGAAATCCCTGAGGTTTTTTTTTTGTTGTTGTTGTTGTTTGTTTGTTTTTCTTTTTTCTAGAAGGTCTAATTGTTCCAAATTTTGCAAATTGTCCCTCTTTATAATCTGTGACTGTGTGAGTTTTGGTTCTGATACATTGTTAACATGGCAGTAAAAAGTAATAGGAAGACACACTCATGTCTTCAACCTAAGTGGGGTTTTTGTTAGAAAATGAAATGACTGAAGCACAATATTGGAAGCACAATAACTATTAGTAACCAGCTGTCATTTTACAAATCATTTTCATGCTCCTGTACTGTTGAAGTATATATCAGTAAGATTATCTCACAGAATCACCATAAACAGACATTAAAGACAATGTGATCTCTGATACTGGCAAAATTTATATGTACAAAAATGTATAACTCAGAGAGGAAGTCATGTATGGAGCCATGGAGTCTTTTCAGCTGTGCTCCTTCTTTCTGCCACACTGCAGAGTAGATGCAAAAATGGTATATACCGTAATAATGTGCCTTTACTATCATGCAATCCAATAGTTGTGCATTGACTATATTAATGCATTCATAATCAGACATTTCATAATCATAATAGAGAAATACAGACCACAAAAATGATTTTTTTTCCCAAAAACTTTGCTTAAAAATCAGACAACAACTTTTGCTATTATTATATTAAATCTAGCCTCCAATAAAGGTCAAGGTCAAAGCCTCTGTGCCCTGATAACATTAAAAATAAAACTGTAAATAATCCTCTTAGACAGAAGTGCCTCAGGAAGAGCAAAATAACAGCTAAGTAGAGAGTTATAGGTTTTTAGAGTAATTAGGGTTATTAGAGGAGATAGGAAATGATTCAGAGGGGAGATGGGGATATGATGGGCTTTTTTAAGGAGACGGGTTTCAAGTCTAAACCAAATGATGGAGAATGACTTAACTGACTGACTAGACTAAGGTCATTTAGGGTACTTTAAAGACGAAACTAAGAATAGAGTGGCATTATATTTCAAATGAGGGCTATACTTTAATCAATAGACACATTTCATTATAACTAAAAAGAAAAGTGTGGAAATTAAATATGGCTATAGTTAAGAAGTAGCTGCATGTTTGAGGAAATGCTCAGATTTGTATGAGATGGTTAGTGTGTCATAAAAGCATGGCTCTATTCAACATATTAAGTTTCATTTGTTTATTATTAAGCATAGAATTACATTGTAAAAACAGAAATCTCTGCAATTAGTAAAGCAAGCTGAAAAAGAAGCAATGTTTTCCATTGAGTATGCATCAAAGATACAGTAACATGATGGTTTAGAGGATTGATTCCTGAATCTAAAATATAACTCCTTAGATTGAAATATTTGCTTCTCTCATGGTTGTAGTGTAGTCGTGCTTTGTAACTTCTGTAGCTGTTCAAATCTGTGCAAATCATACATAATGATAGCAGCAGATTATCTTTTCTGCATGAATCTGTATACCTACCTGTGATTATATTGTTATTTAGACAGTCCATATGTTGCACATTGCAAACAGAAAACATGATGATTACAAAACTTGATCTGCTACCCCCATCAAAACTGCACAGTTCCCTCTTAGCTACAATTTTTAATGCGTGATGAATCATAAAACATCATGTACTTGCAAACAGGAACATTTTGTGATTCATTTCTGTGGATGTGGAAAGTTTAAGCTTCTGTTCTTCTAATTATTTGCTGCTTCTGCTGAATTGATTAAGAAATGATCAACAAAGCAAAGGTCTGGTTTATTTTTACTCGGTGTGATTAAAAAGATTCACAGGGTCTTGGAAGCATTTGTAAATTGCTCCAGCTCACTGACATACATGTCAAACTATTTGCATGCCCACTCACCAGCCTGACTTTTCTTTTCTGTCTGGTTGTAGCATGTTTCTGTTTCTGTGATACATCTGGAGCAATATGCCACAGGATTCCAAGGCTCCCCGCAGAGTTGAAGGAGCGCATCCACCAATCCATCACTTCTTGCGTCAGCCAGCACAGCAGTGGGCTTGCTCATGTGGTAGTATGCAAGTATTGGTGCTGTTGTCAACAGATTCCTCTAATGTGTTCACTTTACTGTGTTGTGCGTTACTTCAAGCGCAGGAGCTCATACAGATCAACACAGAGGCAGGCTTTACCTGTACTCTTCTTGAGGAAAGCCATTACCCTTTGGAGCAGCTCCATGACATACTGTGTCTGTGACATGCTGTGTGTTGTCTTGCAGGTATTCTCTCAGTTTTAGTATTCAATGTTCCATGCTTTCCTCTGTTGCACACCATTTCACACACACTCCTCACTAAGATTCATTTCCACAGACAAGGACCGGCTGTAACTTGTTTACAATTTGTCTGCAGATGGCATACGCTATGAGTGGGTGAATTTAAAATTTGTCGGTCACAGTGCTTTCGATCTGTCCTGTGCAATGCAACTTGCCACCATAAAATATCCAGTGAATAGTTACAGGCTCCAGTGGTCTTCTGTGGGTGAGTAAGTGCTAGGTTTCCTCATGAATGGTGTTCACATTAACCTCACGTGGATTTTTGAGTCCACCAGCAACTCAGAGGCCCATCGGTCCAATGACCCATGTGCTTTGCTCACAACACCAAGAAAGTATGACCACAGCTGTTGTGTTTGTCGTGCGCTTCATTTACTGCTTTCATGTTTGTACATAGTCTAATGTCCAGCTCTGCTGTGTGTGTTGCATTGAATTTTGTAGCAGGGGAAATTAAATGTTTATAATGCCACATTTTCCCACACTTTCCCAATTTGTAATCCCAATTTTATATTCTCCTTTAAGATTATCTTGGTGTTTGATGTGTTTGTAGTGATTTTGAATAACTTATAAGTGGAGCCTCTCTCTATTGCTTGTCTTTACAAAATACATCAGTGTCTTTCTTGTCTGGTCTTTGCACTCACAGAAAGAAATATGCAGTGCATTCCCTCTTGTGACAAATTTCATAGAACTTTACATCCATACTTATCCTCAGCTATGCAAAAGAACAAGTCAGAAATCAATGTTCTCACGTTTCATGGTGTAAAATGCTTGCTTTCTTTAGCTAGCCTAATAGCAATTCTTTATCCCCACTTTATTTGCTGAAATATAGATTTCTCAGGGGATTTATATTAATTATGACACCTCAAATTCAGTTGTGACACATAGTTACTGAGCCATTATGTAGCAGTATAGTCATGGCAGTATAGCGCTATAGACTACTGATATATAACACTGACTGGGCACTGTCACTGATGAATCTTGCAGATGGACACCCACACCATCAAGCTCCTAGCTCACAGTTTTTGTGTTTATGTTAATGCCAGAGGAGGTTTGAAACTCCACCTATTGATTCAACAGAGCACTGTCCACTATACACCTCAGCATTTATTTGGATCCCAAGCTACTGGTTTCTAAACATTTTCACATTGCAGAAACACCACTTGATGCTGATAGGTGATGCTGATATCCAGGAGGAAAGAAATATCACAAACTGATTTGCTTCAATGGTGACATCCCATTATAGTACCTCACTCAGTGAGCTCTTTATACCAAGCCATCCGTTCATAAATGCTTGTAAAGGCAGACTGCATGGCTAGATACTTTATTTTATACATATAGTGTAATTATTTTTCATAATTTAACTAAATCCCAAACAAGTAAAACAAGAACTCTTGAGACATCTTAAGCATGAGTAAGGTACAAGAAGTTATCCCATCTAAGTCATCATCTTGAGGTTTGCTAAAGAAATTGGAAACATGCAGTTTTGTTTTAATAATTTTACAATAAAGGGGAAAAAAACGTATATCACTAACGGAAAGACACAGAATTAATACTAAAATCTGTGTAGATATGTGCACAGAACTGTCAGAACTACACACATTTTAAACAGAATTGGAAAAGAACAAATAGAGACCTCCAACATTATGCACGGTATAAGGCGTTCAAGCAATGGCCTCATTTTTTCTGTTTATTTCATCCTTTCAAAGTTACTTGCATTGCAACCATTTATTCTTCATCCAAGGCACGAGCCAAGGTGAAGGGTGAGGCCTTGGCAAAGCTATTTTTTCAGTGCCGTTTGTCTGTATGTCGGCAAGATTACGCAATAACTCAGCCAAAGGAAGAAACCGTTAAATTATGTGCGGATCCAGGTCACTTACTTTAAAATTACAAAATGAGGCACTGGCCTTGGTGGAGGATGCGCTAACAAAAAAGCCAGCTAAGCATAGACTGCACAGTTTTAATTGCAAAAACAAAGCCTTTTCCCCTTATCCTGGCAATAGAAGGGACTAACATCAGTAGCCATGGTAACCTTATACAAAGACACAAATAGCTGCAGGAAGACATGAAAATTAAAAACTCCAAGATTACACAAAAAAGTAATTAAGCAGCACCAGAACAAAAATGGCTTTTTATTGAAATATAGTCTAAAACTAACAAAACGTGAAATGCTTAAATTTTAATAAAACTTAAACGTTTTTTTTTTTTCCAAAGAACTTAAACAAAATCAGTTTAATTTGCTTTAATTATGACTGCTCAAATACAGGCTTGGAATAGTCTGCACACACTTTTCACATGATTAATTGTGGTGGAAAGCTTGCCTTTTTCTAACATGCAGCATGATCTATGATGTGTGTATTGGTGTGCAACTGTTGGCGAAAACTTAAAACAGAACGGGGGTGTTTATACTGATAGTGTCTCTTATAATTAGCAACCACAAACACACAAACAAGAACTTATCCAATATTCTAATTATATGACAAATGAGTGTAATTTTCACAGAACAAAATAAGTGTCTGACTTCCACAGCTTCATTCATCTTTATAAGCAAAGGTATTGTTTTTATAAACAATTAATATCGTGCTGATAGAAATGCTGACTGACAATTATTTGATGTTGCTTTAAAATATTTTTGACCTTAAAATATTATAAAATATATAAAAGCTTAGTGTTTTGATTTAAAATGCAGAGTGTATCAAAAAGAAATCATCTGATTTCAAAGTGCATTTTCACCAGTACAATGAAACATGTTACAAAGAGGAGATTCATGAGTTTCTGCAGTGACTCCAGACATGCTCCTGTCGTATGAAGAATATTACATGCATCTGGATGGAGAAACATTGAGCACTTACGAACCACAAATGACCTTGTGTTCAAGGCCATCTGTGGACGAGACTCCTCTAGTCGAGTCTCTACCCAACTCACCTGTGGCTGGCCCCCACCTGTGGAAGATGAGCAATGAGGGGCTCTTACTTAAGGCGTGGGTAGACTCCCAGTCATTGCTGGACTACTTTGGTAGTGAAACCCTGGCTCCTACATCTCTGTCGTCTCCTCAAGTGTTCTCTGTGACATCTCCGCAGTGATCCTTGGCTTCCCCTTGTCATTGTGTCTGGAGAGTGAGAAGCAAGAGAGAGAGGGGACCCCCTCGAGCCCCCTTGGACCCTGCCCCCTTCCTGGACGTTCCCTCACCACTCTGTGTGTTTCACAAGAATCATTTATCTATAAATAAACACTTTGAATTGTTTTTGTGAGCCCTGCCTTTGAGTCCACTCAGTGCCTGATGTGACAAAAACCTTATATTCAACCATGTATTTTCAAATTTACCACAACTTTCTGTGTACATCACTTTAAAAAAAACAGCCTTTTCAAACCAGATTATTGGTTTTGACACAACCTGCATATAGGTGCAGAATGGGGTTAGATTACAGGTTTAAATATGAAAATTATAATAAATAACTGAAATGGATCATTAAAGTTAACAAATGTATATTTTTATTTATTTATGTTGTATTTACTTGTTTATTTTACTTGCTCGGGTTTACTAGGAGCCTTGTTATGCAAAGAGCCAACGAGCCAGGAAAGACAAAAACAAATAGAATTCCCAAGAAATACAGCTCCAGTTTTGGCGATCTGTGTATCTGTGCCAGTGTGTTGCACACAGATTGTTTACAGATGTAGGTCACTGACCAAACTCCTAAGCCATCTTATGGCCTAAATAAATGTCACAAATAGGGTCATTTCTGGCTACAGAAGATTCAGATTTAGATACCCTAAGACGAAACTGGAGTTTTAAAATACAAATATCAGACACCAGTTTGTCGCTGTGACTAAGATCACCTTTTAAAGAAATGTATTTAAGCATTCCTTCGGCACAACCAACAAATAATCCTTGTCCTCAATTCCTCCAACATCTTTAATTTCATAACTGAATGAGCAATCAAAATCTTAAGTGTCTCAACAGCAAATTATTGCTACAAAAACAAGATGATTTGAGAATAACAACAGCAGTATTTTAGCAGGTGTGGTGGATGATCGCACTCTAATTAGGGCAGGACACCAGGAGATTGATGTGGAGACAGATTGAGCCACCTGTTCGTTTCCTCAATATTTCCCATCTCCAGTCCTCCTCAGCATCCCCTCTGCAATCACAGGCAAGGTTAAGATATTCAACTCTAATGAAAATCAGAAAGCTGACAACACGTCAAGCTGTATTTTATCAAGCTGTGTCATATTCCATCATATCAGAATAAAATCAACTGTTTTTTGACCTTTCTGGCACTGCTACAGCACGACTTTGCCAGACAAGTTAGAGAAAAATTAGACTTAAACTGGGGGAAACTGAGTTAGTGAGTGTATTATTTTAACTGAGGAGACTAAATAACCTTGACTGTTGTTGACTGAATGCAAGTAATTACAAATGTCAAAATTATTAGAATAATATTCTCAAAGATTAAACTTTTCAGTGAAGCAAAAAACAAGTAACTCAATATCACTATGTCTAGTAGCATTACCTTACTCATGACACTCATATATGACTCATATATGATAATGAATGAAGCTGTCACCAGCAACAGCATCCTTACACCGACGATGTTCTCTTACATTTCACAGAAGGGGTGGCCCAATGATGCAGGTGGTGAAAATTAAACTGTCACTCACTTAACAGATTCATAGTTATACATTTTATATAAATTAAAAAAAAAAAAACTAGTGCAATCAATGTTAATGTGTTAATACGGATGTGTTAACGTGGCTAAAGGTGTTAACACGATCATCACAATTAACGAGATAAAAATTTTTGATGCACTCAACCGGCCTGGAGCGCAGAATGGACAAACTTTGAACAAACTGCCCGAAATGCGTTGACAGCGACATTTCATGGATTTTGAGTCAGTCTGCGCTCGTGATGAAGGTGTTAACACGTTTAAGCTGCATTAATGCGTTAACGCTGAGTAACCCCTCACTCGGATTGATTTTCCAATTTTGACGTGGATCAGTTTGCGTTTAACGCATTAACACTGATGCCACTAAAAACAAACATGACACACTACTGCAAAAACAAGCCAGTTGATATGATGGCTTTTGATTAATGGGAGTGGATTTGAACTGCTGAATCCCAGGAATGGGTACTTTACTCAGAACAGCTAGGCTGCTCTGCTAGCGAGGTGAAGTAATAGTAAACGTCAAAGTAAACGCGAGAAATAATGTGATACTAATGAAAGTTTCATCATTCAAGTGTGTCATGGTCCACGAACAAGGTTCCTGATCTTCCCTAGTCTCTGCCCATGGGCAGGGCCACAGCACCCTTTACCACCTGGAGCTGATTGAGGCAATTAGGCTGGGAGATTTAAGCTCTGCCCTGACGTCTCTTCTCCACTAGTTTGTCAACTACTCTACGTTGGTAACCAGGCCCTATAGTTCATGTTTCTGACCGTAGGTGCTTTACTTACCTTGTTGTTTTTGTGCTTCAGTGCTCTCAGACACTCCTCGGCTTTGAACCATGCATCCTTTTGGATTATGGATTTACCTCTGTTTTCAAGGATTCACTCCTTGCCTTGCCTTCCTTGCCTGCCTGCCCTCCTGCCGTCCCTCGGCCTCAGAACCACAAGGAACTCAGGTCAGCCAAATCCACATCATCAAATTCACCCTGACCTACGCCGCCTCTCCTTCAACGCATCCATTTCTCTCCTGCAAAGTAAGTCGAAAGAATCATTACACACTTTCTCTGGAACACCCCTCTGGCTAATCGCTAATTTAGTTTTCCACTCTTCCCAGTGCGACCATATGTACCAGTCCTGCTCCAGTTACCTTCTCAGTCCTGCTCCTCTTTTTTGCCCCAGCCACATTGCTACACCACGTCTACCAAACCCTGTGTAGTTTGTCACTGCCAAATATTATTCTTGTGTTGATCAATTAAACGTTGTTAAAAACCTTCCCTCTGCCTCTGCTCTGGGTTACCGCGCTTGGGTTCAGCTCCAGTTACCGGCCTCTGGCCTTCTGTGACAAAGTGTTTACCACCCATATTTACATTTACATAAGGCTAAACTAGTTAATCATTTATCTTTGTATTTAATCATTATTTTCTGTTCCACTAACCTCTTTCTTTATATTCTCCTCTTCCTCTTTTTTTCTTCATGTATCTTTTTTTTTTTTTTTCACTGCAAATGTTGCACATTTCCACTGCAATAAGTTAGGTAGCCATTTGAAGGCCCTCGACTGCCCTGGGCCCTAAAACACTTGCCTGCCTTACCTGGTGGCAGTGAGCGCCTCTGGTTATGATGATGTGCTATAATTCATTTGTATAACGTCCTTTTTCTTTACTGGCAGGGTATTTGAGATTCTGTGGTGCTCCCTTTCATTTGTGATTCTTCTTGACAAAGAGGATGATGAGCCATGACACCGATCATCTCCGTACTCTAAGCAGTTGCACTGACTTTGCACTGTGCCCAAAAAAAAAAACTATCCACCTCTTGTAGCAGTGCATCGAACTCCTTTTAATATAGGAGCGCTTTGGAACTAAAACTGACTTGACTCGTGTAAAGAAGAGTAGCTAATTACACCCCAGAGGAAAGTTGAACTTGTAAGAAAGGTAAAAAATTGTCAGAGGTTTAACATCCACATCATGTTTGATGTGATGCAGTACTTTGCTTATTCATTTTTACACGTCTGTACGTCAAGCTTTGTGGAATATGTATTGCCATTTATGGTAAATATGTTCATGTTCTTTTTTCTTTTTTTATTGAATTATATTTTTAATTGATAACAGCATCTGGCTACAGCTTTGCAACATGTCCTTTCTCTTAACTTTCCAGCAAACTTAGATCTTTGAATAGTCTGTAAATCTCAAGTGAGTTATGTTTATATGCTGTGATAAATATTTGTATGCTCGGTGTTAATTTGTATTGAATCTTTTTCCTTTTTCTTTTGTGAAATATCATTTATAAATGCTTTATGAAGCAAAGACAGTCACCCTTGTAGACGAAGACACATAAAATACCTAACTGCTGAGTAACAATGATTTGCAACATGAATATGCATTAATAAATTATCTAACATGCACACAAACACAAACATGTATCTAAAGAATTTGTTACTTATTTACTCAGACTTTCCAAATCCATCAATCAATAACACCTATCTCTTAAAGAACTGGTTTGGACTTGATGTCATATTTGATTTGCTAAAGGTTACTCAGTCATTTATAAAATACGAAAATACGGTCATAATGTCATACAGAAATCAAAACTGTACAAATTTACATCTGTGTATACTATTATTATTAGTTTATTTTTAGCTGATCAACTCTTTCCACTCCTATCTATTAAAGAAAATTAAGCAAGTGCCTTTAGTTGAATTGTAGAGGATTTCAATAATATTTGTTCCTTTTTTATCCTGAATTACTGTGTATTACACTGCCTATAGTTGGGCCCTGGTTGTTTATCTTAGCACAGGATATAAAATACGTACATTACTCTAGCCTCACTATACTAGTAAAATCCACCTAATAACATTTCAAAAGCTTATCAATTAATAACTGCTCTTTTTAATACGTACAAAAATACATAAGATGTTATTACTACACCTTAGAAAATTAGTCGTGAACAATTAACACATTATTTGCAACTGAAAAGCTTATATTAATCAAGAAAAATACAAACAATCATGAAACACTCTCCACTTTGACGACTAACGTCATGGGGAACACTACCTGGGATAGTTGGAGTGAAGAGTGAGTTTAGCCCAGACCCCTTCTGGAGGGCTCTAACTTTTTAGCAATGATTCCTTTTTTTCTTTCCATCTTCTCTCATTCATAGCCACCACTAGTCCCTTGCTACTGTGCAGAAACTGCATAGTAAAGTTTATATCTCTGTTGAATTCTTAAGTGCCTATTACCGAGTTCAAGAGCTTAGCACAAGATGAAGTGGGATAGGATTCAGTATGAGCCTATGTGTTCTTTTTCACAGGAAGCCATACAGAGAGAATGTGTGTGGCATGTGTGCTCATGAAAGCATTTGTATCTATTTGTGTTAGGCGCCAAAAAATAAACCACTGCCAAAATAAAAAGAGCAATGAGATCAGATGCCTCAAGGAAGAATGGTGGGAGGAGACAGAGGAAAGAGAGCATTCATATTCTCTAGTTATCTGAACTTGAACGCTATAAACCTCCCTTTCATATGTAAATGTAGCAATATTCAAAGCAAGGTCAACTTGTTCATCCCGTGTTTCACTCTCCGTGTCCCAATGAATAAACATGTGGTTCAAACTTCTATTGCTCTAAGCATGTACTGTAAATGGTGATAGACATGACAGCGCACCGAAAGAGGAAGGGAATAGAATCTGCATTAAAAACCAAAAAACTCTACCAGGATAAACATATTTCTAATACAAATAGCTTTCTATTGCAACGTCAGATAATACAGCAACTCCACACTTTCACATTGACTCTAACATGGGTCTTTTTAAATGACCCTTACTGTAATCATGAGACTATAAGTGACTCAGTGATCCTCAGTGTTCTTTCCACAGCCTAACTATATGCTGAGTTTATGTCAGCAGCACCCGGGATGGGATGCTGCGGGGTAGAGCAGTTCTTTTCTTTCCTGAGTTACCTGATGGTTTGAATTCCTTCAAGGCCAAATGAAAGTCTTGTTTCATGGTCTCAAGAAACTTCTATGCCATATCCTGGCATGGTGTGCTGTGAGCCATGCAGAAAAAAAAAAAAAGGGGGGGGGAATGAAAATTGGAGGACAAAAGAGACGGCAGGCCTAAAAAGCTATCTACCCCAAATCTGAAAGACAATTTTTAAAAACACCTGACACGCAAACTGAGAGATGCAACTGTCCCATCAGTGATCCATTTGCTGCTTGCTGGAGCCTCATGGTCTCAGCGGAATTGTGACTGTTAAGGAAGGAAGGGAAACAGGTGGAAAAGGCAGAGGATGCCAGATTATGCAGTGGAATGCTATCAGTCATGGATCGGCCTCCTCAAAACTACTGAAGCAGTATGGAATCACCTTGATAAAGAACGGGACAAAAGACAACCATCACCCACTCCCCCAAAATAAGCTTTGACTGTTCTTAAACACTACTGGAGAACTATTCCTGAAAATCCTTAAAGAAATGATAAGAAGACTTGCCTGTGCTGTTTTGAAGAATAAATGTTGTTACTTTCTTTAACTTTATCTTTGCACATGTTTCACTAAATTCCCATTTTCTGCATGACATGTGGAGAAATAAGTAGTGGCTCAAACACAGTGAAAATTGCACAGCACTGTACATTTAAAGATATAACTTACCCTAACAGACAAAGAAGATTAGGGATAAAATCATGCATTTTAATAGTCTTCAGTCACATAATAAACACCTAACCCTGAGTTAAAACGTGCTCAATCGTCCATGTATGTAAACCCCAAAAGGTTGATTCTGTTCATCTTGACGTAGCGCTTTCAGTGGGAGATGGCTGCAATCACAGCATTGTAAGATGGCAAAAAATGTACCCTTAGTTCCCCTCCTCGATGGTTGTTTCCTTTTCACGTAAATGGCCTCCTTGACTCCACACTTAAACCAGCGTTCCTCCCTGTCCAGGATGTGGACATCCTCATAACTGAAAAAGTGTCCACTGGCCTGTAGGTGTAAATAGACTGCAGAGTCCTGTTCTGACGAGGTTGTTTGGTTTTACCGATGGATAAATCCTGGCACTTAACAGCGTACACCATATTAATCTGTTTGTGTCGGGGTACCCGATCCTAGGTGCTGCCTAAGCAAAAACCTGTAGTGATCCCATATGTGTCAGGAGTATCGGAACAGTTGAGACACATTTTTGGAAAACACTCTCTGTGGCGTTTAACCCCAAAACATGCTGCGAAAAAAATTGGTCCACCCCAAGGATCAGGTCCCCTGACACAAACAGAGTAATGTAGTGTACGCTGTTAAGGAGGATTGCCAGGATTTATACATTGGGGAAATCAAACAACCGCTGGCAAAGCGGATGGCACAACAAAGAAGAGCCACCTCATCAGGCCAGGACTCTGCACTCTTTTGGGACCTAACCCTGAGAACTCCATAGAACTGGAGCACAAACCTGTAGGTTTTTTAACCACTTCAAGCCAGAAGTGGTGTTGCATGAAAATTATGAAAAGATGTTTTTGCAATCCACGGATCATATTAAATCTGATCCCGAGAAAGAATAAGACATACATGTATTTGTATGAAAGCACAGATTGCCTGAGGGCTGTTATATTCCACTATATTTAAAATCAACTGGTACCTGATTTTGTATTTTAGTTTACATAAATAGAGTCAAAACAAAATAATGTCCACAATAAATTGATGCAGAGAACCACAAATTGCATAAAATTCAAATACAATGCATGAAATAAAGGGTTATGGCCAAAATGTCCTAGGGGAGAACCCCAGATCCCCAAGTTAATGTCTTTCCTTCAATGTGCAAATCAACTCTATACCCAATTTTCCTTTTTCTAAGCCTCGGCAATTTCAAACTCAAGTAATGTAATAGTTTGGTTGCATTTGCAAATATCACTATAATTGTTTTCTCTTCAACATGATAGAACAATTGTGTGTTCAGTTCGGCAGTATGTTTGCAAAGAGGCATCACTTCGTCTTTACAAAACTGCCAAATAAAACAAACACACAATCCCAGGCTAACACGCGGAGCACACTGATGTGTGTGATAACCATCATTTTTTTTTTTTTGTCTTCACTTCTCCAGTCAGTAGTCATCATCTCAAACACTGTAATCATTTGTTGTCTTTGGATTGCTTTGGCACCACATTATGTTCCAAAGGACCCTCCAACTTGCAAAACCAACCCACATCTCCTTTTGATCAGAGCCACTCAAGATTAATTACGCCATGATTTACTTTAAATAGATGTGATTAGCATGCTGAATTACATTTTGTCTTCTTAGGAATGCTTCATCAAAACCACACCTGGTCATTTTGTGCACAAGTCCAAATGGACTACAGAAAAAAAAAAATCTTGACTAATGAGCACACATAGCAATTAAGAGCTTTTGCATTCACATAACAATTACCCCTAATCCAGGCTGCTGTTTCATCTGATTATAACACTGGACTGTTTGCATCCATATAAACAAACAAATAAAAAGCTGCGTATTACACAAAATAGAAACTCCTGTTGTTCTTAATTATACTTCATATCCAGAGTTTTGGAGAGAAATATAAAGACATTATATCCTTTTATGTCTGCCACTCAAGTACTAATAAAAACGATGTAATTCATTTTTGTTTCTAATAGTGAATGGTCATTTATCCCACAGTTTTATGGCATCTATAACCCATTTATCAGCACAACCCTAAAACTGTTACTACTATATTAATATCTAATATTCCACTCAAGTGCAGTGCAGTTGTGTACAGGTGTTCAACAAGGGAATCTTTCTCAACCATCTATTAATAAGTTATAAAGTGCTTAGGCATTAGTAATAAGTTGTCTGAATATTAATATTCTGCTCACTATTTATTTTCTTCTTGTTCCTATTCAAACAGTGAATCCTATTCACATTTTTGTCTGACATAAATATTTGTTTGGTCTTAACCTCATCACTTTTTTAATTCTCTAAGAAGTGGCCCTAATGTGTGTTTATAGTTTCTTAAACTTAAAAGGGGTGTTTGGTGATTCTGACTTAATCCCAGATCTCAACATTTTGAGTTCATACAGAACCGATCAAAAGTTTAAGACCACTTGAAAAATGGCAAAAAAAAATAAATCTAATTTTTCATGGTTGGATCTTAACAAGGTTTCAAGTAGAGCTACAACATGCAACAAGAAGAAATGGGAGTGAGACAAAACATTTTTTTGAGCATACAATTTATTGGAAACAATGCTGAAAGTGAAACAGGCTGTTTTACTGCTGATCCAAAGTTTAGGGTCATATGCCTTTAAAAGGTCTGTGCAAAAATCTGGATTCATTGTCATTTTTTGTAAGATAGAAAAAATGTTTTGTCTCACTCCCATTTCTTCTTGTTGTATGTTGAAGCTCTACTTAGAACCTTGTTAAGATCCAACCATACAACATATGAGTTTTGGCAATTTTTCAAGGGGTCTTAAACTTTTGTTCGAGACAGTATCTCAGGTTTCCTTATGAGGATTAATTTTTGAATAACCAACAGGAAACTGAAATTGTTGAACATGTTCCATATTATCTAATACAAAAAAAAACAACTTTTAAAGCGAAATGAGCAACTGGTTACTAGAATATTAATAGATTATTAATAAAAATGAAATTAATGAGCAAATGCAGGAACTGCCACTAAAGAGTTAAGAAAAAATGTGTCGTACTAGGTACAAATATACAAATATGCTGATATATATATATATATATATATATATATATATATATATATTTTTTTCTTTTTTTTTTTTTTTTTTTTTTGGAGATATTA
>VURO01049816.1:5274-24029 GCA_015108175.1 Pelvicachromis taeniatus | reverse complement strand
GTGTGTGTTGGTCAGCATTGCGTGTTGATTGCACCTCGTTACGGCAGAAAGCAGCCGGATGGTGATGGTGGGAGTGTGTGTGTGTTTGTTTGTTTTGTTTGTTTCAGTCGGAGGCGGATGGGTGAGTGAGTGAGTGCGCGTGTGTGTGTGTTTATAGGGTATTGCCTCAAGTTGCATTTGATGGTTGCACTGGAGAGCAATGAAACCACAGAGATGCGCACACACACACACACACACACACACACACACACACACACACACACACACACACACACACACACACACACACACACACACACACACACACACACACACTGAGATTTAACATAAGCGTTAATATTTAATGTTTCTTCTGTATTTACATTGTTTAGGTTTATATAAACTGATGCTGAGAACTTTTCTCTTTGACTCTTTGAAAACTTTAATTAATTTTCTTAATTAAAATTAACCATCAGAGTGTCTGTTCAGGTGCATGCAGCTTTAATACGAGTCAGTGAGGAGAAACTGCTCATCAGTCTAGCTGAGCAGTCAGAGCTTCTCCCGTGAATCATTTATGTCACGTTGCAATTTTATTTTGCTTTTGTTTTTTTACCTAGCAGGAAATTTGACTTTGTCACAAACCCTCCCACTCCCACTTTACTTGTGACTATTCTCTCAGAGTTTCAGGACCAGCTTTTTCCTGCTAGTATCGGGCATATGTAGATTTTTGCAGTATTTGATGTACGTATGTTATGTTTATTAACATAAAGTATCTGCACAATTTTCAATGTGTCTGCTACATCAGTTATATTTTGGTTTATTTTGTGGTACAGTTTCTCGGGTATCCTGTCAGCCAAACTTTTGCACTTAAATTTACACCATCAGACCGTCCAGAATCACCACCAGGCTGATTCTGAACTGTCCAATGGTGCAAATACAGAAGCAATGTTGAGATGGTCTGGACATGTGCAGAGAAAGATGCTGAAGATGCAGTTCCCGACAGAAGGAAAAGAAAAGAAGACCCCAGAGATGTGGTAACCCCTAAAGGGAGCAGCTGAAAGAATATTCACACAGATTGATGGAAGATAGGACAAGAAAAAGATCCCTTATTGTGATTCAGGAGTATTCACTGAGCATGCATGCCTTTTTCTGATTGAGATAGTTGCCAAAGTTCTGAACCTCACTTTTAAATAAAACACTGCAAGCTAAAAGGACTGAATTCATCTTTTTTCACCATTTAGGGGAGACTGTCACTGTTAAATATTCAATCTCCAAGACTCAGCATGAAAGGAGGACCTGGGGTGGTTGCCAAGTGGCTTGCACATATAGCTTATATGACATTTGTCAGTAGGGTGTGTAGAAAGGCTAATGTAGGCTGGCACGGAGATCAGCTGATTTGGCAGGGATGCAGCATAATTTCACTTTCTGGCTTCTGCAAACTAATGTGACTGCACAATTACATCAGTTTGCAGACAGTTAACATTTAAATGGTATTTTAACTATGCTTTTATTTCCTAAATTTCATGACAAAAACACAGTGCTAACAAGTGCTACACTATTCAAGCACGCATGTTTGCTTCTGAAATGTAAATCACTGTTGCCACAAATTCTGTCTATGTTTAAAAAAAAAAAACATAATTAATAAATAAGAAATCCTTTTATTTATTTAAAAATCAGACATTCACCAAACAAACTCTCTAAAGAAGCAACAAATAAAACAGCCGAGCTCCGTCAGCTATAAGCTAAAAACATCAGAACCTGAATCATTAAAATAAATCTCACATCTCCTTCTCTGCTGCTATTTATATGGAACAGTGAAATATTTGGGTAAATGAGGCGGAGATCTGAGGGTCCCATGAGAGGAAGAGTCTGACTGTTAATTAGCTGCTGATGTAACACACCTGGGGAGGCACGAGCTGAGAGGAGGTTGAGTTTTTTGACTGGACTCGGATTTAAAATGAAAGGCCAAGTAGGTGGTTTCACTTTGACTCCCCCGCTTAGGTTGATGTTGGGTGGAGCTTTTCTAACTTCATGCGACAATAACGTAAATCATAAAGGTGCAACCTCATCCAAGAGAGATCATTTTCTAGTAAGAAAAAAAAAGCCACATTTCTGAACTTTAAATTGTACTGGAGTCCCTGCATCCAGAAGGATATTTAGATCACATTATGTTGGACAATGGAAAGACAGTTTCTCCTGATTTTTTTTTCTATGTCAATGTAGTATATTACATTACATATTTGTTGACAATGTGATGCTAAATTTCCAGTTTTACTGTGTGTCATAGTGGTTAAAAAAAAAAACCCCAATCCTCTAAAAAAATGATTGAACTTAGATTCTGACTAGAAGTCTCAGCTCTTTGAAATGTTTTCAGTGCAAATTGGCCATAATTTTTACGCTAGCAAGCAAACAAACAGGGACAAACAACCCGAGCCAATCAAAATAATTTCATGATGAGATAAAAAATAAGTTTAACTTGTTCAGCCAGAAGTAAATCCACTGAACACTGATTACCCGTTGTAGTCAAACTGCTACATACAGTGAAGATTGCCTCAGTCTAACACACACATACATATATAAACCATCATGTTAAAATCTATTATTGATTTAACAATTAATATAATTTGATATCCAAGTTCTTTAGTGAGCTCTACTTCTTTTCTACACACAGTGTGGAGGTCAAAGGTCAGATACCTTCTTTAAACACAACTTCACATGGGCATACACAGTCATGTCACAGAGGACGGAGTCGTCATGCCAACAGCAGGCATTACCGCTGGTTTCATCACAGAGACAATCCCAGGCTGGCCTCTGTGTGTGTGTGTGTGTGTGCGTGTGTGTGACTGTTTATAGAGAACTACACCCCCAACACATACACACATGCATCCATACAGTATTTAAGTGTCTTCTTATCTCAGTTTTGCATCATCCCTGGTGACCTCTGTGTGTGTATGTGTGTGTGTGGGGATTACAAAGGAGGATGAGACAAGATCAGGTTTCACTCTACAAAAAGACTCTTAAAGAAGCAACATATTTTCAGGAGGGCTTTACAATGCATATGATAGCATGAGATGAAATCTAAAACCTTACTGTGAGTAATTTACAATACGTAGAAATGTCTTATTAAATATTTATTCACTGTGTTCACCATTCACCTGGTAGGCATTCATGTGTTTTGTAAACTTGTCCAGAATTACTGATTTGCTATCAGATCAGCATTTCATAATAAAAGTTCAGCTCATGCCTATTAAACCTTTCATTTCTTCTTATTTTTCTTTTACTTTTCTTTTTTCTCCTGCCATCCATGTGAATTCCATTCATTTTAAAATAAAAAGAATTCCTGTTAATGTATTCTAATATGAAATAATTTTAAAAACAAGTCTATTAAAGTTCCCACAGTTTGTGGGGATAGGTTAATTGAAAACTCTAAATTGCCCATAGGTGTGAATGCGAGAGTGACTGTGAGTGTGAATGGTTGTCTGTCAATGTGTGTTAGCTCTGCGACAGACTGGCGACCTGTCCAGGGTGTACCCCGCCTCTCGCCCCAAGACAGCTGGGATAGGCTCCAGCGCCCCCCTGAAAAGGATAAGCGGCTGCGAATGGATGGATGGATGGGTCTATTAAAGCTTGCTATTCACACTTAAACAATATTTCATAAAGCAAGACAACACAAAACAGATCAGTTTGCAAATATAACTCAGCTGTTTTTAGGAACTTTGGTAATTGTTTCTCATTCATCAAGAAATGTATGAAACTGAATTTGTATGCTCATCTGCTCATTAAAATACTACTTCAGTCCTTTAAAAGGACAAATGTGATTGTGCCACACTGTTGTTTATAGTGCATCATGTAAAGTGCCCGGACTTCACAGCTCTGACTCACGGTCACGGTGCTGTTCATTTCTGGATGAATCATATTCTTTAATTGCAAACTCTAAAAATTACCTATTGCGTTCATGGAGTGCTAACGTTGCACTCTTCAGCTGGGTTGTAGAGTCATGGGAGCCCAGAAACTAGTTCCCTGCAGCTTAAAAAAAAATAAAAAAAATAAAAATTAATAAAATTATATATATAGGGCCTAACCGCTTTCAGTCACAATACAGAAAAATGCAGACCGTTTTATTGAGTTGGTAATGTCTATCTGTAAAGACAGAACCAGTGTTCCTGTGGTGAACAGTATAAGAGAAAAGTTTTGCTAAAAACAATGGGACGTGTGCTTAGATGAGAGTAGCAGCTGTGTAACCACAACTATGAATCTGTGCCTGTGCAAAATTAACTGGAAGAAAAAGCTTAGCTTGGGTGGCCCAAAGGCTCAATTTTCCATATAACCAGTAAAAACAGTTAAAAAGAGAGGAAAACGCTTTCATGTGCTTGAACATCTGATTTGCTGCACCAGCATGCTCTAAATGGAAAACTGTCTATCTGCACTAAATGGAGAACACATATAAAAAACCACTCTGTACAGAAGAATATCCTAGACAATTAAGTCTTCCACTTACTCCACTCACTAAAATGACTTCTGTTTTTACTTTGAAACAGATTAAAAATCAAAATTATTTATACAAAAATCTATTTATATTTGTTTGATTGTTTATTTGTAAAACTGCAGGGGATTGCAGTTTTGTCTTCCATAGACTGTATATAAATGATGGGCATGGCAAGGAACTCCTCTGGTTGCAAAAAAAAAAAAGAAGTCGTCTTTGGAGAAACAACCCTTTGACTCACTTGACTTGTGAGCTTAGTAAACCCTTTTTTCTTTCAGATAGTATAGCTTCAAACCTTGAATGTAGGATGAAGTTAATTTGTTGCTAATTTGCTGCTGTTAGAGTAAAAAAAAAAAAAGGTGCATAAAGCAGCATATGTTTTATCTTTTAACAAGTTGTTACCTTATGGCTATCAACTGTTAACTTTCAAAGCACTCAACTGGAGGCATTACAAAGCCGGATGATGTCACGGTGGCTACATCCATCTTTCAAATACAGTCTATAGCGCTTATAGAGATTTGCCTAAATGTAGGTGGAAAGTATAATACAAACACAATAGCAACATTATTTGGAAAAAAAAAAGAAAAGACATCAGGCCTAACTGTGAAATACACTCCCAGCCCCTAAAAAGTCCCTCACTGTTTTAATGCTGTGAGTTTTAAAAGTGAGTGACAATAAATGCATGTAAACAGTTGTTTATGTAATGAACAAAACCTGTAATTTTGCACGTAGATGTGAAGGTAGCGCCAAGTGGCCTAGTTGTAATACATGAAAGTACAACTATAATATTCATGTAGCGCTTAAATGTAGTCAATAGGAAACTTTACTGAAGAAAAAAAATCAGCTATCAATTGATTTATGCAGCACTTAGCACAGACCACAGAGTGAAGAGGTCCCAGGCGAAGAATACGCTCAAGGGTGTTTTATTGTCTAACCACCTCAGGGCTTTAACGGTCTTTAAACACTCCCACTGTTAGCCAAATTTTAAACTCAGTGTGTTTCCCTGAGGCTCAACAGATCAGGATGCCCTGAAGCGAAACACAGAGAGGGAGACACAGACACTGAGAGAGGGAGACCACCAGAACAGAGCAGAGACCAGCAGCGGGTCCAAATACAGGAAGCCGATTTAAACCTATAAAACACACACACATGTAGACACACAGACACACACAGTCACAGACTGCAGCTTCAGTCAGATGGAGATCAAAATATCAGTGTCACAGCAGCACAGGTGTTAGACAGGTGGTAATTCAGAGAATAAGGACGGTGTGTCAGAAAAGAGAACAAATGTGTGTGTTTTAAATGAGTGTGTGTCTCTGTGTGTGTGAGAGTGTGAGCGTTGTTCTCGGTCTGTGTGTGTTCTTGTGGCAGGCCGTAGTTGAGTCAGACACTTGGCCTCTGATTTCATCACGTCGGTTATGAAAGAGACAGTAAAGTTTAACACACAGCACACACACACATCATCCACGCATCAGACACACACATTCCTCTGTTTCTTCAATATTTCATCATGTGGCATAAAAACACGCTAACCATGTGGAGATAACCTGCTATGTGTGTGCGTGCGTGTGTATAACCAGGTCACTCATTCTCTTTACCTGTCACTTGGAATCTGTCCAATCAGAGCAGAGCTGCTACACGTGGCGAACACATACAGTCAGAGGTGACAGGTCACCACACACAGGAAATCTACTTAACAGGGATGGGACCTCATTTCCTCTGGAGCAGCTGGTGTCTGTCTGTGATTACTGCGGGGATTAAAGGACAAGTTTGCCCACAGGTCCATATGCACATGCGGCTCTCTGTTCTTCCAGTCTGAGATGCTGTTTAATACCCACAGCCATCATTGTGTGTAAAAATGACGTGAAGTGAACATAATACAAAGCTCCAAGTCAAACAAATCAGGAGCAGAATTTCCATATTTCTATTCCTTCCTGAGAAACATATTTTTTTCTTTTTGATTTTTTTTTTTTAATTTAACTTTAATTTTGTTTGCTGGAGTGATAGTTTGTTTCTCCACACTCACATTTGTCCTTTTATTGGGTACACCCATTCAGCGGCTTATTGGATACAACCAAGCATCTGAATTAGGAAGAAAGGTGAGTTTTAGTCACAGTGAACATGGCATGGTTGATGATGCCAGTGTTGTAGAAACTGCTGATCTTCTGAAGCAGATGGGCTTCAGCAGCAGATGACAAATGCCACAGATGCCACTCCTGTCTGCTAAGAACAGGAAATTAATACTATAATTTATATAGGCTCGCTAAAATTGACAGGGAAAGGTTGTAGCGCAATTTGAGAAATCTGGATTTCTGCAGCAGCATTTGCATGGCAGAGTCAAAATTTGGTGTAAACATGATGAAACACCTCCGTGTGTATTGTGGAGATTTGGGTCATGGGTGTGGGGCTGACAAATCTGCAGTAAATGGAGAAAAAAAAGAATAAAAAGAAAATATGAGCTTGAGTAAATTTATGTATAGGGTGCAATCATTGTTTGATGTGTAAAAGTGAAAATATTCACATTACATTTGTGTAATTCAGTGGATTCTGTTACTAATAAAGAAAAATGGCCATGTCATTTATAATATACACATACTGCACTAACCTGTGTGCAGATCTGGGTGAGGCGGGGAGGGGCAGAGGCATGTCAGCTGAAATCAAACAGGAGAACGTCACTGGAAACAAAACAAAAATTAAATTAAAGCCACATGATACGTAAACAACACTGAATTCACATGTTTAAACTGTGTTGGACTCTTAGAACACTGAATGATAATTTGCCATCTCAAACAGGTTGCTAGTAAATCTAAATATACCTGAAAATATCAGAGCTGCAATAATACACACACATGTGCAGTGCAGTGTTAGTGAGGGGTGTGTTTCAGAAGCCTGAAAAAACAATCAGACTCAGACAAACCGACAAAAACAAGTGCAACTCCCGAGTGTCTGATTGTTGCCGGCTGAAAGGAGATTAAGGTGAGGGGTCAACAGGTGTCTGAGGCTGTGCAGGTCAGCAGCCTGTCTGAATGACTTCAGATTACAGACATCAGTCTGTGAGTGCCAGAGGAAAACCTCCTAGCTAGTTGATGGTGTTAATCAGAAACAGAATGAATTGTTTCCATATTGCACTTCTCCCCATTCGCCAGTGCTGCAACTGCAGTTGTAAATATGTAAACACGAGATTGTGTTGTGACAATCTAAACATTGTACATGAAAGCTGGATTGTCTATAATTTAGCAGCAATATAGAAAGTTTAATAACTTTCTTCTATAGCATCAAATGATAATAATTTTCCATCCTGACAAATTTACTGATTCTTTTTTTACTCTTAACTTTGTAAATGTTTAAAACATTTCAAAAGACATAAAACTTACATGGATAGGTTATCAAAACAGCTGGATTATTGTCATTCTTTTAGCTTTGTGGGATCAGGAGGGGCCGGAAAGTGTTTAGATCCCCCCCAAAAATAACGCCCTCGTCACACGGCTGACGGACCTCTGGTCCACTGCCTACCATTCCTTATTTCCTTTCATTTGCAAATGTAAACTTAGCAGCACAACATTGTTCTTTGCTTTTATCAGTAGAGTAAAACATATTAAACATAAATGAAGTAACATAACATAAGTTTGCAGCCAGTTTGAGATTTATTGGACTCTTACCTTGTGGATATAATCTTGTGCTTCAGTGCAGTCGCCATATTAAGGATAAATGAGGATAAACAGATGCATTTTTACGGCCACTCATGGGCATAAATCTCATGGAAATGTTTTATAACTGTTCTTTCTGTAGGGTGTAATGATTTTACAGCATACATCTTTAATGATTACCCCCCTCCCTCCCCTCCAAACAAACAAGGTTTGCAACTACAGGTTTAAATTTATTTTGGATTTTCTCTGATCCGCACAGGATTTATTGTTGCTAATATTTGACCGCTCTTCCTTTGTAAATAACAAGTTGGAAATTTCTCCTTGGCAGATCTTCACTGAGTTCTTTGAATATTCCCATTGCCTTGAGTATTGGCCAGACTGCTAATGCTAATCCTTTTTATGCTGGCAAAGAGAAACTCCCAGTTCTTGTCAATCATGATAACTAACATGAAGCTAGCACGCCTTGGCCCTGTCGAGTTAAAAGACAGTGTAGAACCTTCAGCACCACTTATTAAAGGATTTAAGCAACTGACTGTACATATTTGAACCTACATTTTAACCATGTGCAGACTAGAGAACATACAAAGTAAATTCTAGCTTATACATGGAATTCTTATCTTAAAGGTCTACAATGATTCTACTCTGGAAAAAGAACAGTTTAACCATTAAAAGCCCCAAATTGCCATGATGTTGATGCCCATGGTGATTGTATGTAAATTTCTGACCACAACTGTACATCACAAGTGAAAAGACTGTGTTCACTCAGTCTGATACATGTTGCACTTGTGCTTACCTAAAACTTCTTCAGTTCATTCATGTTTTTTGTTCTCTTTGTGTCTTAGTTTTAGTAACTGCTTCTCACATGTGGAAGAAACTTTCATGTGACTTAAGAACAAACACAAACTTAAAGAGTTCCTACAAAGCCTTTCGCCGTTTTCATAATGAATCACATTTTGCACCTAACGACAATACTCTACTTCACATGTAATCCTAACAACGACATTAAGCCACAGATTTCAAAAACAGTGAATTTTTTTTTTTATAGTCTTACATAATAAGTGTAGCCATTTCCTATTATTTCATAGACAATGGGCATTTATTTAAGGAAACACAAAATAATGAAATATGAATTAGCTGCTCTTTTATTGGTGACTATATTAGTCATACTATAAAGCAGCTTCATTCCCCAGTTTAATAAAAGTTTAACACATTTTTACTTTTTTTTCAATAGTTTATCTTAATAAAAATGACTTTCTTTCCTTTCGTAACTAGCTTTGTGCAACTTATACAACAACGTGATACATTTGTTGAATCATACATTTCACAAGTTATCTTCAGTGTTTATGACACAAGCAGCTCTTGTGTGAAATCTGACTATTGCAGCTTGTGACGTCGCATCAGTCCTGTCATAATAGTTTCCAAATAGTTTGTTAACACCTGCTCTTTCAGAGAGCTGCCTCCCTTTCACATTACGTGGTAAATGTCTTGTTCCCTTCAGAATAACACCAAAGAGGCTTGACACCAAATTATCTGCAAATATCATGACCCCAGATACTTTCTACGTTGGCATAAAAAAGGAACTTGTGGTAAAAGGCATTTAGAAACTGTGACTCAGACTATGAAAGTAGACACTAATGATGTAACTTTCGTTATAAAAAGAAAGCTCTGTAATGACTGACTGTCATGTGTGTTGCCATTTTCTTTTTCACTGAAACCATTCAAGGACATTTTGTGATCCTTCCTGCTGGAAAAAGTCACTCCCATTAGGAAAGAAATGTCTCAGGTTAAAAGTTATAATCAGAATAACTTTGTATTGATTAGCAGAGACCAATACAGCAATACAGAAGCTAGTCCGGTGGGTGCCACAAATAACAAACAACCTACAGTACCACAAAATAGTTTAGGAGCAATAAAGGTAACATGTAATATACTCCCTTGTGACTTTTATAGCTACACCTATTCGAGGACCTGTTAAGGCAGCAGCTCAATGCATTGAGGCATGTAGACATGATCCAGAGGACCTGCTGAAGTTCAAACTGAGCATCAGAATTGGGAAAAAATTTGATTTTAGTGACTTTGAACATGGCGTGTTTGGTGGTGGTGCCAGATGAGCTGGTCTGGGATTCCCCTACACAGCCATTTCTAGGGTTTCGGGGGTGAATGACCAGACTGCTTTGAACTGACAGGAAGATAAAATTCCTTTAACGCACACACAGAAGTAAAAGAATCAAAAACGTTTTCTGGCATGATGAGTCTCTCTGCTGCAACATGCAGATAACAGGTTCAAATACTTGGCATTAAAACAAGGATCTGCTGGTGGTGGTGTAAAGGACATTTTCTTTGAGCCCCATAATCTGACCACCATTTAACGTCATGGCCTACCTAAGTATTGTTGCTGACCATGTCCATCCATCCTTTATGCCTATAGGGTACTCATCTTCTGATGGCTGCATCCAGCAGCATGACGTGTCATGACGTGACAATGCTCAAAAGGTGTCAGACTGATTTCTTGAACATGATAATGAGTTCACTGTACACATGGAAATACACCAGACTAATGTTATGCAACTGTGAGATGCTATCAATATGGACATACCAAAATGTCGGAGGAAAGCTTCCAACACCCTGTTGAATCTTTGCCATGAAGAATTAAGACAGTTATGAGAGCACAAGGGGGTTCAAAGCAGTATTGGCAAGATGTACCTAATACTTTTTCCAGTGAGTGTATTAATGGAAAACTGATACTTAATTAAATTCTGGTTATTAATAATTTAATGTTAACAAACAATGAACTGATAACAATGTTTAGTGATTGGTTTACATCCGTTTGCAGGGGTCACTGTAAAGTTGTAACTGATATTTACCTCTGTAAATGGTTAACACTGCGGAGCTAATTTATAAGCACTGCTTGAATGCAAACTGATATTTATAGTACCCGATTTAAAGAACAGATATTAGGGAAGTGAGCTGAAAGCAGTGCAAAACAAGCTTGTGAGCTTGGAGTCTTCTTTCAGTCACTCTTTAGTTTTGGTTTCACTTTTTTGGTGACCTTGACTTGCTTTCCCTGTTTGAACAAATTTAGGGAACCACTATGGCGTGGGTTAAAGTCTGATGAATTAGTAGTGAAACCTGTATCACTATTGCCACCACAAATGAGTCACAGCAAAAATGCTAAAGGAAACCCCGTGGGTGTCTCTGAAATGGCAGCAGAGTTCAGTAAATGGCAGTATCTGATGGCCTTGGGATAAGAACAGGCTCACTGTTCACCAACAACCCTCACTATAGTATGTTTTATCCCCAAAATGCTTACCAGCTGCTGATATGACAGCAGTTTGAACATTTAATGCAACAGAAAGAACCGAATGCACATCCGATTAGATTGGTTATGAATAAAATAAATTATTTGTTCTTCCATTTCAAACAGCGTTATTAAAGCTATACCCAAATTTCACGCTGCGCCTCCCACATTGCCCCACCTTTAGTTTGTTGGGATCTGATCAGGCTGCTCTAATGGGTCAAACTTCGTCGAGGTCTTTCCTTTAATTAGTCACCGCTCTGCTATTCCTACCATCTATTTTCTGACGACTGCCCGATACAGGATTGCAACATCGAAACCCCGCCCCCGCTGGATGACGACACCGGGGGAGGAAATATCGAAACCAAACAGAGCCGAAGTCACTGTGAGTCCGATCAGCAGTCCGGTAGAAAGTTCTGAACGGCAGCAGGATCCGCGGAGACCGGGGGGGGGACCTTATCCGGACCGGGATCATTTTAATGAGACCCGCAGGTAGACGGACAGACAGGAGGACCCGAGGACTCGCTCTGATCTCGCTTTGTTCACTTTATCCCCGGATATTCAACAGAGGAGAACTCTGAAGTTTCTCTTCTCTTTTTTTTCCCCACACATAAGTTTTGCCGTTTTTCTTTCTTCCTGCTGCTTTTTCATTGAAACCAAAGAAATCGCTCAGGCACCGCCAGCTGACTGACGACAGGTTGCGCAACCGAGACAATAAGAAGCAAACAAAGACGTCACCACCAGTTCTCCCAGTGTCGCTGCTGCTGGTCCCAGTTGTTTTTATGTCTACACCGATTTCTTCTGCACAGACAGACAGAAGCCAGCACCCCAACACTGACTCTACTGGATTTCTACTGAATCTACTGGCTTCCTATTGACCTCAAGGTAAAAACAAACAAACAAACAAACAAACAACAAAACAACCTGCCTACTTTACAAAACTAACTAAACTATAAATGAATGCACCTGTACAGAGACATGTAAATAACATTCAAACTGTTACTTATAAAATGCAAAAGCATGATCTGTGAAGTGCACTTGAAGTACTCATTATGTAGAATGGCTTAAACATATATATAATACATCATATTCACGTGTATTTCACCAAGCTTCGTGGATTGTCAGTTTATAAAATGATAATGCAGGGATATGAGTCAGAGAAAAGGTGCTTTCCTCAGGAATATGAACAATAAAAACAGCAAAGATCATTCCTAAACTTTAAAATAGTAGCTTGAGAAAGTCGAGCTGCAGTTTCGCTTCGTTTCCAGGTATGACGTGCACATCATGATTTGGTTTTTGCTCTCTCGGCTCCCAGACGAGTAAAGCCTGAAATCGAACTTTTAGACAGCTTCACCCACATTTTCAGGCCTGCAGGTCTGAGCTGATGAAAACTGATGAAGGTGTAAGCTTTATGAAAAGTTAGGACCTTGAATGATTTACCTTTAAATGCATGTTGCAAACTGACTGGATGCAGTCAGTTTGTTGCAGCAGTCTGAATGTGCAGTGTGAACACAAATCATAAACAGACAGATGCATTAAAAACCTCCCAGAATGACACGGACTCAACAGCAAAATACGGCATCAAATAAGTTATGAAAATAGGAAGAGGAAAATAGCTGAAAAGCTCTGTATAAAGTCAAAGTACATTCTACAAATAAGATTTTCATTTGATTAAGATATTTAAGCAAAAATGCCAAAAAAAAAGTGATTTTTCTTTTTGAGTAACTGTTTAGTATATCTGCTGCATATCTGGGTTTCTGACCAAGTTAAAAAAAAAACAAAACAACAACAACACTACACTGCCACACTGTTCTGGTGTGGTTCAAAAGGTTCAGTGGTGAAAACTGCTTCCTCCCCTTTTACCTTTAAAGTACATTTGTGAAGATGTCAGATTTTTCTCTTGAAATCCAGTCATGTTCACTCTCATTTTTGATGCATACCTGTTAGATGGTCAAAACTGCGCTTTTGACATATCATTCAGATGGCGATAAGAGTGAAAATCACAAGTGAGACTGGGTTAAGGAAGCAAACTGAGAAACAGGAATACACAGAGGAAAAGCCGAGATTAAACTACAGCGCTCTGCTTTAGAAGTAAGAAACCTTATCGAAAATCCCACTGGTATTTGTTATAACTGCATTTACTTAAACTCAGCCTTGGCACAGAATCTGTCTTACCTTTTTATTGTGTGTAGATGATAAAGTTTCCCACAAGCTCTATCCCCTCTCAGTTTGAAAATGAAAATAAAAGTCAAAAGTTTATTCATTTGATTTCTTATTCCAGTCTATTTAATAATTGTTGTAACTTTGCTGAAAAAACAAAACTCTTCCAGCAAATGTTCACTTGTATTTGAATATGAAGAATAAACAAAAGAAACAGGCATCATTAACAAAATGCTGAGTGTCACTACATTTCAGCACACCACACAAACTTTTTCTTTTAGATTATTTTTAAGAACCGGATATCTGATTATGAGCTGAACAGAACGTCATGGAGAAATCATTCATCTTAGATTCAGTGTTTGTGTATTTGGGGGTGGATGACGTTGCTGCTGTGACTCAGGGTGTTTCAGCAGAGTGAAAGCAGCATTGCCCCACAGCAGGCAACATAGCGTTACCACAGCGACCACAGGCTTTAAAAAAAACTTTACATAAGTCTCACTCACACACAAACTCTTTTGCATGTATGTGTAATTGTTGACTGTATTTAAAGCCTGTTTAAACTATAAACTGTTGTGCTCTGATGCAACTATCTGAAAGCTGAAGAACCCATCAGCTTACAGGAAGTTGCATCATGAAGCCTATAGACACACCAACTGTGTAACATGTGAGCAGCGGAGACACAGAACACAGAGAGATATGATACAAATAACTCCTCTTACTGTATGTGAAAGTGTTACTGACAAGTGTTCAGCGGAGGTAAGGGGCCGAGTCAGAGTGTCACCTGCAGAGGGCGCTGCAGTGTGGTCATGGCCTCTAAAATTAAAGAGCCAGCAAATTATCAAGCATTGAATGAAGCATTACTTAATCATTAACAATAATGTGATCCTCTTCGTACCAACTGTTTAGGACTAAGGATTTCTGTCATTAGAGCTTTTTAATGCTGCATAAATTGAGATTTGGTACCTTTTAAACAATCTCACTGACCACATAATAACAAAATAAAGGTGCATTTATGCAGGTGCAATGCACAAATACACACACCTGCTATTAGTGTTAAGTAAGAGACTAATAAATTACTAGAAAAGTAAAGAGGACCAGTTTAGTGATGGAATTAGTGGAAATGAGGCCAGGGTTCAGGGCAGTCTGAATCCTCGCCTTTTGGCTCACAGGTATTACTTCTAGATATGGTGGCTTTATTCACTGAAATATTGGCTGTGTTTAATTGGGATAGTTTGGGACTGAGTTTTGTACGTGCTGCAACATATTACATGGAATTCTGTATTAACCTGATGATGTCTCCAATCACAGATGAGCGCCAGCGTGTCTACAACCAGATCTCAGCTGTGTCTGAAGAGGCTTCTGGACGAACCTCAAGGCCATACACTGAAATGTAAACGAGCCCGTCTGGCTCCACCCCTTACCTCTACTGGGATATCACCCTGTCTGAGACCCACAAGTCTCACCCCCACGTCCAACTCCAGCCCGTCCTCATCAAGAGTTGGGTCATATTTCCTCTTTGAACGGCGTGAGAGGGAAGAGACCTACAGGGCTGTGCATGTGCACACACAGCAGCAGTACACCTGTCAGGTAACACTCAGAAACGTGTTCAAATCTAAGATAACTTCTGATACAGCAAAAAAGGTCATGGTTACTTTGAATACGAATTGAATACAAGTTAAAAACTGTACTGTCGATACTTCAGAAATAGTGCTAATGATGGTATTAAGAAAGTATTACTGTGAAATATCTGTGAAAGTAGTGACATTATACTGTCAGTTACTATGTTCTGACAGTCCCTCCTTTGTTACAGGTACTCCCACTGCGTGGATACCAGGAGCGGCTGGCAGCCTACGACCGAATTGGTAAACACGAGAACATATGCGGTCTGCAGGACGTTGTAATTGGCCAACACAAGGTTTATGTCTTCTTGCCTGGTCACTACGGTGACATGCATGCATATGTGCGCAATAGGAAGCGCCTGAATGAGGAGGAGGCGGGGCTTTTGTTCACCCAGATGCTGAATGCTGTCATGCACTGCCATAACCACGGAGTGATTCTGAGAGACCTGAAGCTCCGCAGATTCGTCTTCATCGACAAATACAGGTGAAACTCAGAGACCGAAACCCTGGCAATAGTACAACTACAGCAGTAATACCTGGAAACTTTACGTAAAAGACAGCTGTAGGGCACAGGTGGAAGTGCTGTGAAATATTTTTAACTTTAATGGCCCGCAGGGGCGAGACTTGTGGTTGCAAAACACATTCATCAGGCATATCGTATACGGATGCCTATAGATGTGGATGCATTCCATTCACACTCCAAATGTCCATTTTGAGGCAGTCAAAAAAAAAAAAAAAAAGTATACTTTTCCAACAAATGGACAAGTATAAATATCACTATACTGATCTTACCTGACAGTATGAATGGGACATATGGGGTGGGGGTAACAGGGGTACCTCTATTAGTACTCTTACTAAAAATACTGCTGCTGATAAACATCTGTAGACGTAAAGTCTGACCAGTGTTTTCTTTTTCCTTGCTCAGGACTCGCCTGGCACTACTCGGACTTGATGACTGTGTGCTCCTGCATGGTAGCAATGATGACGACTCTCTAACAGACAGGCATGGCTGTCCTGCCTACGTTGGCCCTGAACTCCTGACCAATGGGAAAGGGTTTTACTCTGGCCGTGCTGCAGACATCTGGAGCCTGGGCGTGTCTCTGTACACGATGCTGATTGGTCGATACCCTTTTCAGGACACGCAGCCTGCTGCGCTATTTGCTAAGATACGCCGTGGAGCATTTAGCCTGCCTGATTGGATGTCGCCAGAGGCCAGGTGTCTGATTGGCTGTATGCTAAGGAAATCTCCCACTGAGAGACTGACAGCGTCTGAGCTGCCAATGCACCCGTGGCTTTCCAAACCTCGCATGCCACATAGCAACATGCACAAGATGCATCACAGCTCCCACACAACACTACAGAATAAACATGAGGACAATGACCAAGTGGTGCCATTATGGACTGAGACAAATTAACAGACATCTCTATTTCTATACTTGTGAGGACCTGCACTGCTATAATCAATCCCTGCAGCCTAAACGTGATTCACACTTCAGCTGCGAAACCTAAACTGGACTCTAAAAACAGCTCCTTAAAGATGGGTGGATCTGTTCTCACACCTCACAGTCAAAACTCCAAAGAGGTCTTCACAGATATAAACACATTAAAAGCACAGCCGCACTACAGAGACAGTCTAATCCTGGATTACTTGACCCCTATGTGCCTTCTTTCTCTAGCTGTGTCTCAGTTCAAGTCCCGCCTCTTTTAGGTGGCATGGCCTCCAAAGGTGGTTTCTTTCTCAAATTTTCCTTACAGTGGTCTCCCAGAAGTCACCCGTTCCACCAGCAATGGACACAAATGAGAACTAATGGTGTGTTCAGGTGCACATCCTCAACAAGTGCAGTGGAGAATATCCTAAATCCCAATCTGCCCAACTAACATGTACTTAAGCAATCTGATTAAGCAACTTTCATCTAATAGACTGCCCCTCATAAACTGAAGGTTTGAACAGCAGATGGGTGTGGCTTATGTGATCAGTGCTATTAACGCTGTGTATTAGGCATACTTGCCCTCAGTGACATCACATAGAGCCAAGTGCGGCAATAAACTGTTAAAATAGTGTTTAAAGGGTTATGTGTACATATGTTGACCTTATTATTTGAAAATGTTAAAGGCTTAGCATCTACCATTGTAACTTTGAGATATATATAAAATATATATATATAAAATATATATATATATATAAAATATATATATATATATATATATATATATTATATATATATATATATATATATATATATATATATATATATATATATAAAATATATATATATATATATATATATATATCTCAATCAGTAAGGTATAATTGGTCCCCTTTAAGGGGGGATAAAAAAGTACTTGAGTGTGTTGAGAATTGCCCTGAACGCACCTTTATATTTAAATCTGAGGGCTTAAGAGGTGGAGCTTTAAATGGGACATAGCTTTTTTTTCTTTCATTGTTTACAATGCTGATTTCCTCCTGTGGTTGTGAGAAAGATCAAACAAATCTTTCTGAAAAAAATTAGGAACCAGTTTTTTTGTTTTTTTTTTATAAACACGGCATTGAAAATGAATACAGCTTCAGCTATCAGTGTTCTCATCCTCTTGTGATAATCCCGCCCTGTGATCTTTACACAAACAGAGAGCAGCCATGGTTGATAAAATATTTTTCAGACCTTAAATTCAAAGATTTTTAATATAGATCATTTAATATAATTTCCTGTTTTTGATGGGACTCATAAAAAAACAAACAAAAAAAACTGTATCTCATAATAATCTCCACAAATGATTTCTTTTTTGATACAAACTGAAACTGCTTTCTCATGTGACATTTATTTGTGAATGAATAACAACTGTGCTAACAACATGGTACACATCTTATTCTCTCACAATGTCAGCGAGCAAATTAATTTTGGAATAATTGAGGATAAAGGAGAAGCAACAATTGTTGACTCATCAAGAAAATAATGAAGTGATGATTTTGAGATAACTGGAATATGGTCTTGTGTGTCCTTTGAGGACAATAATAATTACAAACAAACCTCAATTCAAACAATAAGCTGCTTCCTGGAATGCTGTATGATTCTGTTCCAACTTACAGATGAAGAGAAAAAAAATAAAGGTTTTGAAAATGTTTTGGTATCAAAGTTTTTTTTGGTGCATTTTAATTAAATAAACTTGACATGTTCTGAGCCTGCATGCATGTGGTCTATTTTACACTAACACACAATACCAGTATTATCTCAAGACAGCATTTTTTCAGGTTTGAACTGCAGTGTACCTGCACCAGCATTTTTCTATCATTGGCTTTCAATTTTATGCCATTAATTTTTAAACATAATAATAAAAATAATACTTGTTTGTACATAATTGTGCAAACAACTCAATGAAATTAACTTAGAGGTGCTAAAGATAGACAAGGTTGCCCTGTATGTGCAAGTGCAAAGTTTAGGGTAGCTCCATATTTAGAGATGGTCTTGGGAAAACGTGCTGAAGTTTCCAAGAGTGGTGCAGACTATCATCTGCTAATCATCCAGTTTCTCAGTTTCTCAGGCCCCCCCCCCCCCCCCCACAAAAAAAAAAAATGA
>VURO01049815.1:9849-22410 GCA_015108175.1 Pelvicachromis taeniatus | reverse complement strand
TGCAAATGCTGAGTATTTGTTCTTGTTTGTATAACTACTGCACCAAGCACAGACACTTCCATCTGTATGAGGTTCAGAAAAAGTTTCACCTCCTTCACACACACACATGCACAAACACATGCACGCACGCACAAACCAAATAAAGTAACCTAAAAATTGAGTGCATGTCCAGAAAAAAACTAGAAGCCTTGTGTTTACAAGGTCATTTACAAGGTAAACTGAAAATGTTGCTCCTATGCTGGAGGGATAACAAGCTTCTTTGAATGACCTGAATGCTGCTGCTGCTGCTGCTGCTGCAAAAAGAAAAAAAACCCTCCTCCCCTCCTTTTTAAAAAAAACCTGCTACGTCTGCCACCAGATGGACACAAGAACTTCTTGAAAAGATCTGGTGATAAAAGGTTTGGCATTTGCAATAATGATTAACACCAAACTTGGGAATGAGTCATTCACAATATTTTATACAGAGGGGTTTTCAGCAAGGCTTTCACCTAGGCCATGTCATGTGGCAGATTGGAGTCAAACCAGAACAAGACGCAGGTGATTCTCTGCATTCTAATGCAAAGAATGATCTTTAAAACAAAATTAATTACTCCAAGTCTGCGTTTCAAACGTCGTCTGGAGTGTGCTATATCTGCCTTTCCCAGCAGAGGGAACAGGAAAGTTAGGAGTGGCCTGAGTGGCGCAGTTCAACACTGAAGCAGCAAGGTGCTATAATGTAGGACTCCTTGTTAGGGTGAATTGTTTAATGTTGTCATTGTTGTGTGTTTAAAATATTGGACCTTGTTTCTCCTGTTTATATCATCCTCCTTCCCCCTTACAGCTATAGACTGGTGGAGGATCAAAGACATTGTTTTGTTTGTATTCACCCCCCTACCAGCTGTTGAATGGTTGGGGGAGGTTACAGGCTATAAGTGGTCAACTGTAGACAAATTCCATGTAAAGACTTTGTTTCTTCATTTGATAAGGAATGTTTTACGTCTAGCCATTTATGGGTTTGCCTATGCTTGTATATAGGCCATAAATGGGTGTGGGGATATGACCGTTGGATAACAAGGGAATGTGGTTAAACAGTTGTAAGCATATATCTTATGACCCGCAGGAAGTCACCCATCTATACACACACACACACACACACACACACACACACACACACACACACACACACACACACACACACACACACACACACACACACACTGGGCCTTGCCACCAACCTAGAAGAGATTAGAACTTCTTAATCTTCTCTCTAACCTAACCTCCCCATGTTGCACAAACACACACACACACACACACTGACCATACTGTTTGTTAATGGAAGACCCTCAAAACACCATCATGGCCTGCAACCTGGCGGGTTACACACTGGGCCAAACTGCAGTGTTTATTTGTTCTTTTGTCTCTTGGATTTGACAAAGTTAATCAGTGCAAGAAACCCTAAATGCAGGCAACCCACCACATGGTTAGTACTACACATGCTAACAAACTGGTGAACAGCAATTTAATGGTGGTCGATCCCTTAGAGGGACATCTACAGTGGAAGTGATTTACAGTGATGTGGCAACTAGAGACCACCAAAACTCAGTGAGTCTCAGAAGCTTCAAGTGATGACGGGTGAGATAATAACTGGCAACGTCGCGTTGCCAGTTATTATTATTATGCCACTTATTATTATTTCACAGCCGATCGCAAATTAAGATTTAAGATAGGTGAGCGAGTGCCAACCAGAGTGGAAAACACGAACTAGCGTGTTATTGAAACATCTGCTAACAATGAGCTAATAATCATACTGTCAACACAACAATGATGGACGAGTATTTGTGGATACCCTGTGTCATGTGTGGACGTCCTTAAGTCTTAGAAACATCTTAATCGCTTTAGAAAGGACCAAAATAATATATAACAGGACTTCTTATGATTTCCTCAGATTTTTGTCTGAAAGTTAAATATCTAATTAATAACCACTGGATGGGTTACTATGAAGTTTAGTGTGATCCCTTTAACATTACATTAGATATTTGGGTTACGGACTTTATAAAGCTCTTCTATAGTTTTAATCATAACTTATGTCACTGTGGCCAGGAGTACGCCCAAACAGGTATCGTGCCCAATCGAGAGATGAGACAGAATCTTGGACAGTATAAAAGATGACCATAGCTTTCGGGTCTGAAAAGTGAAACCAGTGTAGAAGCGCCTTAAACATTGCATTGTTTGATCCTCCAAAACGATTTCCTATAGGAATACAGCTAAGAATACCTCAGACCTCACGGTCTCTGTCACTGATTCGGGGTCATACTGAATAAAGCATCAAGTTTGTTTTATAAGTCTCAAAAGACAGACCTCTCTGTCTTTTGTGAGGTTGTTTAACTCAAAGAAAGGGAATAATTAAAGCACATACAAGTCCACTGCTTGTACACTCTACACATTCAAATGATTAATCTCCCCTAATTCATGCAGAGCTGACACTATGGTGTTCAAGTAGTTTTTTTCCTTTTTTTTTGCTATAAAGTTTAAGTTGCTGTGTAGCTGCTTCTCACACACTTTTCATCATTGAGTATGTGATGTGTTCGGACAATAATATGGATAAATATGGTGCTGATTAAGACATGAGAGAACACGGTGACTGCAATTTGATGGATCTCATAAAGCGATGCAGCGTTGTTGTGAGACGTGGACACACTCAGGTCCCAGATCATGTGGGTTAGGCGAACAGACACTTTAATCCAAGCGGTACAAGAAAACACAAAGGGATTTCACTAGTGGTGAAGTGGTGTAGTCTCGAACTTGTTACTGGAAAGGAAGATTTTTGTTGTCTAAATATTACTTGGTCTGGGGATTCGTCATTGCTGTGGCTTTGAAACCAGTTTGAATCAACGCACCATTTGGATGCCTCCATCAGCTGATGCAGAAGTCCTCAGAATGACTGTGACTGTGTTCATTGGATAATTAATTGATCCTGACCACCCGGCGTACTAACATCTAACATCTGTCGAAGATCTGCTGCTTTAAGAAGCAACAACAAAAACATTTTCACCCTCACACCACAATACCTGCATTCATTTCATTTCATTTCACCTCATTCATATTACTAAGCTTACTGAGTGTGTGTGTTTTCTATTTAACTGAATTCCTTCTTTAGTGTATTGTTTCACATTTGTGAGTTGTGTTTTTCCCATGATATTGCATTTATTTTACTAAGCTAAGTTTTATTTCATTTTTTTTACTGACATAACACAAAAACACATCTATTAATACAGCGAGTCACGACAGCCTTTCCACATCATAGCCAAAGCCAAAAAGACGGTGGTTGAAATGCTAGGTTATCTAGTCAGTGGTGACACTAAAGTCTCCTGTTTCACATCGTGACCGTGCACTCTCCTGACACCCTGAGCCTTTCTCACGACCCTACATGTCTGTGCTGCAGGTGCAAAAACACGGCAATAAACAAACAAACAAACTGTGAAAACAAACACAGGCTAATGATGGGACAGCTGGACTCTGCTCACCAGGGTTCTCTCCATTAAGGGTTAAATGCTCCTTTATGGCTCTCCTAGAGGAGTTAATGTGTCAGGGGGTGAGAGTGGAGGTGTGTCTTTAACACCTCAGCCTTCAATATGGCACATGTCAGAGTCATCTGTTTTCAAGAGGGCCATAGATTCACTCATTTAGCCCTGCACATAAAGAAGGAACAACACACAGAGGGCACAGTTGTTACCCACTCGCTAAGTATGCACTTGCAAAAAATAAAGTCTGTTATTTTGATTCCTTTTCCCTGCTGCTTTTCATGAACTCTGAATCATTTAGAGAAAGGCATGCAAGTTATTCTGCACAGGTCTGCAGCCACCGGCTAACTCAAAACTGAGTCCCCCCTGTAGCAGAAGAGCATGACCAAAGAAGCCATTTTGCCTTGGCACGGTGAGCCCACAGTTCAGAATCAGGAGAGAGGAGTTGATTATAACACTTGTGGTTTATATAAACAGAGACCGCCTGCACTGGGCTGCCTTTTCCTCTATTAATGGTACAAAAACAGTGCACCCTTTAGCACGTTAATATTTCAGTCTAGGATCACCAATAAAATACAGAGGCTATATTTGGGCCTAAAACGTCAGACTAAAATGAATTTTGTGGGCGAGAATATTGCAAACGCTGTACTCAGGCCACAGGCAAGAAATGAGACTGTCATACGTACAATATTCAATAACGAAATCCCATCATCCTCAACTGCAGGCTATCCCTAAAACTAAGCCAGCGAGATACGGGCACTTCCTGGAGTTGAAGAAATTATTTGCAGAAGTGAAGTCTCAGTAGTGCACTGCTTGGGATCAAATATTATCCAAGTTATTTTTAGCATGTTTTTATATTTGCAAGATAGCACAAAAAACAAGTATTCATCTTATAAAAGAAAAGCTGATCTAAAACAGTGCAAATGTTTTCTCTATATTCAACACAGTTTTTTCATTAAGGGACAAAAATTAGCACAATTGCAACGTGATCACTACAGGTAATGCATTGCATATCAAGCTCTAGAAGATCAGTCTAATATGTTGCTGGGGCAAATTAGTACAGCTTATTGACCATATTGTTAAAATCAAAGAAACGTGATTGCATGGTATGAGACAAATTTTAGAAGTTTTAAAGAGAACTTCAATAATCTTGTTGTGACTGCCACTGAGAGCACGTGAGGGCTTGCTTGTTAAATTCTTCCATGACCTTTTGACACTTCAAATGTAAACAAGCTTTTGGAAACAAAAATTATAAGTACAAGGCCAAATATACACACAAAAAATGAAGTATAAAGTTTGGGAATGAAAAATAAATAATTTATATAATTCCAGACACTTTAAGAAGTATAGTAGCAGAGCGTATAGTGTATGAGCAATTATACAAGAAAGATGACCAATTACCAAGTAAAAACCAGAAAGGATCCTTGTAATTACTTTACGAGTTCAAATGAAAGCAAAAACGAGTTGTCAAGTCAACTAATCGAAAGAAGGAAAGAGTCAAAACACTTAAAGCTAAGTCAAAAATAAGCACGGTGTTCTGGATGAGGTTAAATGTTGGCCATATAAATTTTGTCTTTACTTAAGAGCTGGGTCAAACCCTCAATAACCACATTGTGCTTTTAAATGTTGTTGAAATGTGTGTTGTTTTGTACAGGAGCATCAGGTTAGTTTCCTGAATTTGGCTGATAGCACGGCCAGCAGCAGGAGTAAACCTTTCTTGTTTAATGTGGCGGTGGTAATTTCACTCATTTCATTCCTACATATGGTTATATGAAAGTTTACTCTGACAAAGCCAACATATAACTGCTCATTTTCTAGTACTGATGAACCCTGCTGATTCACATAGCTGTTTTTTGATTTCTTTTGTTTGAAAAACACTTTTTGGCAAACACAGCGATAAGATGCGTCTTGTAGCTAGCATCTCAGGAGGGACTTTGGCCCACTCTTTATATAAACTGCCTAAATCCTTTCAATTTCAGGAAGCTTCAGCTTTTTCCACAAATTTTCTATAGGCTTGAGTTCTGGAGACTGGCTAAGCCACTCCATAATTTTAATGTGTTTAATCTCTAGCCACCCCTTTCTTGCCTTGATGGTATGTTTTGGGTCATTGTCATGCTGGAAGACACATCCACGACCCATCTTCAGCCTTCTGGCTGAGGAAAGAAGGTTCTTGTCCAAGATTTCGCGGTACAGAGACCCACCCCTCTCCTGACATTCGCCTGTACTTTTAGCAGAAAAACACCCCCAAAGTGAAATGTTTCCACTGTAATGTGGGGGGGAGGTGAGTGGGGTTCTTTGATTAAATACTCAGCATTTCTCTTCTTCAAAACACTGCAGACTGAGTGGATAGCAAAGGTTTCAAATTTTGTTTAATCTGGCCAGCTCTTGTGGCACTCACTGGCAAACTTAAGGCAGGCCTATACATGTGTGTTCTTAAGCAGGTGGATTTTGCCGGTGCAGCCTGTATGAGTTCAACTTGCATGTTTTATTAAGAGACTCCAATGTGCATGCACAAACAACTAGAAAAGAGCTGCTGGCCCTCTCAGATTAACAAGCTCGAGGCAGACAAACACCTGTCCATGAAATTGAGATCTGCTGTTCTACAGATTCCAAAGAGAGTTGAGTCAAGCAGAGTTAATCCTGCTTCCAGAGTTGCCAACTATATCCACAAGATGGCAATAATTTATTTAATGAATGCAAGCAGGTGATAAGTTTATGATAGAAGGCTACAGATTGGGATATTTTTATTGAATAGAATAGTCCTTTATTGTCATTGTACATGTACAATGAAACTACTGATGTCTATTTTAAGATTTTACTAGACAAGCACTCCTTGCATGCCTGACAAAATGCTACTACATTACATCTTAATAGTTATATAGGAAAATTCCAGTAGTTTAAAAGTTTCTGAAATGCTCAGATGATTTAAGCAGCTTTTCAGATGCTCAATTTGAACTTCAGCAGACTGACATTTTTGATACATTGTGCCTAAATGGACTGAGTTGCTGCCATGTGGTTGGCTAATTAAATTTTTGCATTCACACGTAGTTGAACATGTGTACCTAATGAAGTGGTCAGTAAGTGTACATTAAATTAAGAGTTGTTTACATCACCCTTTAACAACTTGTACAAGCAACTTTTCATGAAATCAAAGTTTTGTTGTTTTCAGACTCTGTACCACTCCGCTTTTAGTGTGCATATGAGTCAGAAGACATACTCGTGAACCACAAAGTTCCATGTTGCTTTAAATTTTGCCTTGTGATGAATCAGGGTCTATTGTGTGGTACGTTAGGTCTTGAGATTAGCTTCTCCACAGCGTCACCTCAGAGGAATGTGCCTCTAGTTGTTAGGACAACTTTCTCATCTTTTTCTATAATATTGTACCCATTTTGCATCTGCCCCAAGGGACTATTTTGCATTAGAAGAAGCACAACAATCTTTATTCAAAAATTATTTTGCTTGGATGGATGGGAGATTGAAATGTTCAGTCCTGCTGTTTTGGTAAAACACAGTACAGCATGTTTTCTGTTTGACATATGCTGGTGTGCTTATCTCATGAATAAAGCGAGGTTAGAACAAAGCTACGCAGAAGGCTGGCCTCAGTCTGGCATGTATGGAAAAGGCTGCACCGCTCGTAATAGCAGCAGGCATGTGGGAGTGTTTAATGGAGAGTGGAGTAATTTGCGCTTTTTAATGATGATTAGAGGAGGAAATTGGCTCAGATTTACAGTGTCACTCACCACTGAGACAGAGGAGGGAGAAAATAGAATAAAGGCCTCTAAACTGTCTGTGTGTGTGGATACGCAGGTCTGTTTATGTGTGTCTGGTGTGAGACAGAGAGAGAGACCCATGACGTATAACTGACCCCACCACCACACACCCGTCCACCCACACACCTCCACACCTCCACTTCCAGAGGAAATGTATCACTTAAACCAACTGCAGCTCAGCTCACAGAACCTAATGAATCTGGACTCAATTTTACGCCTAGCTGCCCTTCACACTGACACACACACACACCCTCACCCTCTGTCTCACACACACACACTTAAATACTGAGGCAGTCTTACCTATAGCTGGGTGGTAGTCTTTGTAACATAAAGAGGAAATTGGAAAAGTGTGATTATAGTACTGATTGGCAGAAGAGTCTTTCCTCTGTCTTTTTCTGTTCTTCTCATCAACACTTTATTCTCCTTTTGACTTCTCCATTATCCATCCAAAACCTCCTGACATTCAACTCTGGCTCTTCACGGCTCTTTATCGCTTCTTTTTTCTTTTTCCTGCAGCTCTTGGTGCCATATTTTCTCTTCTCATTGTGCTATTTTCCAAATTAATAGAGTGAAGAGGAGTGGAGGAATAAAATGAATTTTATGAAGTTGTTAAAAGTGCATTGATCTTATCCATGCTAATGTTTCAGGTAAAATGAATTCAGGTTGGTCACTGATGTCGAATTACCTCGTAATAGCTGCTTTAGATGATACAAAAATGCAATCTTTAGATGTTCTGCAGTTATTTTCAGAGTGAATTATGAGGTTAAGAAGAACAAAGAAAGAAATACCCAAATAGGATTAAACTTTTGACTTTCTGTGTTTTGGGGGACTATTTAATTATTTAATTTGTTTTGAACTGCAGAGACGGGAGCAAAAATCATTTTGTGGGAGAATTTTTTTGGTGTTTGGATTCCCAGGCCTGAAATTTCTTTTGTGCTCAATTGTGTGACAATGGGATTCAGTAGATTTTAAAGTACCAAATTCAAAGAAAATAAACACATTGTCAAGCCATCACATTACTGTCAAAACTACTAGAATTTGATATTATTTTATATTTTTACATCCACAAACGCACACCCTGTTCCAAAAAAGTTGGATATGGTGTAAAATATAAATAAAAACAAATTTATCGGCTAATTTCATAATCCCAGATTTTATTGACAATAGAATACAGAAAACATTTAAGTGATACATTTTGCTGTTTCATGAAAGAAATCAGATCCTTTTGAGTTTGATGGCAGTAACACATCTTAAAAAAGCTGGGATGAGGGTAAGAAAAGGCTGGAAAAGTGGTACTTGAAAGAAACAGCTTGAGGAACAGTGACTAATTTGGTTAAGTGGCAACAGGTCATTTACATGACTGGATATTTAAAAAAATATATCACAGAGGAAACAGAGTTTTTCAGAAGCTACAAATCTGCAAATTGTGGAACAATTTCAGAATAATGTTCATCAGCCAAATATCAGTATTGGATGTCTGTGATCTTCGGGTCCTTTGGGGGCATTGCATTAAAACCAGATATGATTCTTTCATGGAAGCCATTGTATGCACTCTGGAACACTTCCAGAAGCTGAACAGTTCAGTGTGCCATCCACAAATGCAGGTGGAAGCACTATCACGGAAAGAGGAAACAATATAGAAATGATCCAGAATTTTTTTTTAAATACACTGAGGCAAAGGAAAACTGCTCTCTGATCAGACAAATTAGTAATTATTATTATTGTTGTGTTCTCTGAACTAAAGCGAAAAGGGTCGTCATTAGGACTCAGTTCAAAAGCCTGCATGTCTCTGATGGTATGGGGTTGCATTAGTGCCTATGGAATTGTCGGCAAAAGGCACCATCCCATATTTCAGTAGTGACTATACTGGTTATAGATCAACAACACTCCCAGTGTTTGTTTGTTTTTTGTCTATATTTTACCAAGACATTATTACTGCAGCATGGCTTTGTGGAAGAAGAGTACGGGCAATGGGTTTATGAGATTTTCAGACCACTGATTTATTTACATTTACACAATAAATTTTTGAATTTCAGTTGTGGGACTTTGTAAACTTCAATAATTGCAGAGTTCATCTGTGATCTTAGTTCCTTGTGATTGTAAAGTAAAACGTACCTACCATATTGTGCCAAAGAATAAATTAGTCATCATCGACTAGACTTCTTAACATTCTTTTTAGTGAACGTTTCTTCACTCCTTTTTTTTTTAACCCCCTTTTTTTGTATAACCATGGTAACGTGACACATTGATGTGCAAACTAAAAATCTGGAACTAAATTAATCTAAACTTCTGTGACTTTGTGACAGCACGGTAATATTACCAAAATGTCGTAAGCCAAAGTTCTGCTCATTCTTTCTACAATCAGGGACACAGCCTGGAGCAAAGGCAAACTTTTCCGAATCACTTCCAAAATTTGAAACGTGGAGGCGGCAGTTGAGAGGTCTGGAACCAGGTGCTTACGGGTCTCTCTAAAAGCATTGTGATATTTTTGAAATCCACAGCGTGCGTCACCTTTTAAATATTAATTGTGAATATTTCAGAACAAAACTCTTCAGTTTGGGCAAAAACAAGCTGGGTCGGAGCTGAACTGCAACCTCCCCTCCCACCTCCACCATGAGCCGCTGCAAATTTTGAGTGAAAAGCTCTTCAAAAAGGCTAGAAAGAAAAATGACATTTAGTGCAAAATCATCCAAACAGTTCTGAACATAGATAACAACTGAAGAGTAGAGTGATCATTAAAACACAGAACCATCACGGGTCCACGTTGCACCACCCTAAATTTGTCACAAATATACAGGGGTGAAACACATTCAAAAAAGATGAGCTGTTCAGCTTCTTTCCTTTTTTGGGGGGGTGAGAAGCTACACCATGCATTTCTCTATTAAGATATGTAAATTCATAATCTCTCAAAAGCCCATTTTTACATCCATTTCTGCGCGTCATTTGAACACCCTTCGTTTTCTCTCTCTCTGCCGAGGTTTCCCGATGGTTTGTATGTCTGTCTCTCTACTCTGTCACCCTCCACTTCCACCATCCAAACAGCAAATGTCACTAAAGGGGACTTGTCTCGTCCCTAAAGGCCAATTGTCACACATAATTACAATAAGAGAATAAAAGGGATCGAAAGAGCAGATTAGATTAAAGCAGGGTTTTGTTTTTTTTAACCTTCTCTGCACTGTGCTTCACCCTCTTTATTTGTGTCATTAGTATCAGACAGGAATTAAATTTTAAAAAAAGTGATCATTTGATGCATAAAAACACACCGCACAAGGCGATCTGAAAGTGTCCTCTGCAGCTACTGTTCGTATGTTCGGCATGTCCTCTTTCAAAGACGTTGAAAGATACCGGTGGTGTTGCTAGGTATCCTTCATTTCATTAACAGGATTTTTTAAAAACTACTTTTACTTACTTAAGAAAAAAATCCTGATTCAGGTTGTCATAATTCACGCATGACAGAGTTAAATAACAATAATTACAATGACACACATCATACATCTATAGTAACATTAAATGACCAGTGGGTGGCAGGGTATGGAGTGACACAGTGTCCAATGTAGTGGTTTATGTGCAAGTATACCATCAACACTGAAACAAATACAAGAAAACCTCCTTTGAATAGCTGTCCACTGTAGTGACCACTATGCATGAAAGGGTTAATGCAGAAAAAATATTGATGGCGACCAATAAGAGTCCTCTTTTAAAAAAGCAGGTTGGACAGGTGCTGTTGGAATAAATGTCCCTCTGTGGTTGTATATTGATGCTATGCAGTTTTGTAGTCCTGTGTCTACATGTTGTTGCTAAGTGCTACAAAACTATGTGGAATATATAGGCTATACATTTAGGGCTATATTCATTTATACAGAAGTCATAATTTATAAAGAACTTCTTTGCATGGTAGTAGAACTGCTGCTTGGGTTTTTTCTGCTCTTGTTAAATGTGTCTTTTGAGGTTCACTTTCCTGTTCAGGAACTCGGGGTCCAAAACCCCAGGACCGTGACGCTTTGCCTGTGTACCCAATAAGGGTGGATTTTAATGATACAAACAAGATTTGATCGAAGTACAGAGCTCAGCTTTAATTTGAGGGGTTTAACAAAAGTACTGAATTAACATTCATTGGTTAAAAGAGATGGTTAAAAGTCATCAGGAAAGTGAATGGCAAACAATTGGTGAGACAGGTTTCCCTGGTAATGCTTAGACAAATTATGCATGGAAACCATCTGACGATTCAAAGTGTTGAGCTTGCATTTGGCAGCTGTTCACTTTCTATGTGAGCTCCAGAGAGATGTCGATACAAAAGAGGGAGGCCGTTGTTAGGCTGCAAAAACATAGTAAACCTGTGAGAGAGACATCAAAAACTTTAAGAGTATTAAACAGCTGACAGAGTACTTCTCTTAAAGCTCATAAATTAAAGCTGAAAGTCTGCACTTGTTTTCTTGATTTAAAATCCACCGTGGTGATGTGGAGAGCCAAAACTACACAAAATGTTTCATTGTCCAAATACTTATAGATCCTGGCTACAATGGGAAAATCAGCAGAGACAATCATTTGTGAATGCATTTAATCCTTTGGCAATTTTTTTTGACAGTCGAGCTTCTTTCCACCAACTTGAATCAGCTTGAATTAAAGTGAGATATGGTGCAAACCGGGCTTTATGTGGTCTTGGTGTAGCGTAGACACACTCACACACAAACTTATCGATTGACTGGGCGAGCCTTCAATAAAGCACCCCCACACCCCCGCCCCACCCTGTGCAGGCGCTTCCACACCTCCAACAAACACACAGACACACAATTCCACTTTTTACAAAGCTACAACACAAATAAATGTTGTGCAACTGTGTCTGATGGAGCGGTGGAGTAAAAAGCTTGATTTGGTCCTTTGGCACCCTGGAGTTTGGATCCTGTCTCCACTCTTTGGCTGTCCTCTGTCATTTCTGCCTCGCCAACTCTGGTGTTCTCTTTCTTACGCACACACACACATACACACACACAGAGCATGCCAACTGTTACACTATCCAAGCCAGAATGACCATGTGTTGTTGTATCCTTCTAATGTCTCCATCATAACAGCAGCACTTCTAATAGCACTCGATCACTTCTGTGACACGACGCAGTTGCTTTTCCTTCCACGTTCACATATTCAGACCAGTAGTAGATGACATCATTAAAATACAGCAGGCCCACCTTTACACACACACACACACACACACACACACACACACACACACACACACACACACACACACACACACACACACACACACACCCACACCCCCCCCCTCCCTCCCTCTT